>SZWC01004882.1:68007-88593 GCA_023375785.1 Penium margaritaceum | reverse complement strand
CCCCCCCCCCCCCACCCTCCTCCCACCAAGTACCACCAATCCATCACAAACCTCATCACCTGAACCAATGAGCACATAACATGGAAGCTCCCTATCATAGCAGAAAGCATCATATACACTTCACCTAGTGCATGAAACTCTCTTAGTTATCTCTACCTCCCCTCGTTACACCCTATTTGTGACCAAGTTGTGCACTAGCTGTGTCTTAGTTTTGCCCTTGGTGCACCCTAGTTGTGCCCCAAATATTTCCTAGTTGCATCCAAGTTGTGTCCTAGTTCTTCCCTAGTTGTGCCCTAGTTGCACCCTAGTTTCCCTCCACTTGCACCCTCAATGCGTCCTTTTTACGCCCTAGTTGCATCCTAATTGCGCCCTAGATGCCAGAGTTGCACCTTAGTTACGCCCTAGTTTTGCCCTACTTGCATCCTGGTTGCACCCTAGTTGTGTCATAGTGGTGGCTTTGTTGCACATAAGTTGTACCCTAGTTGCATCTTAGTTGTTCCCTAGTTGCGCCCCAATTGCGTTCTGCTTATGCCATGATTTTGCCTTTGTTGTGTCCTAGTTGTGCTGCGATTGACCCCTAGTTGTACCCTAGTTGTGCCTCCGTTGCTCCCTAGTTACACCCTAGTTGTGTCCTAGTTTCATCCTAGTTCTGCCGTTGTTGCACACTAGTTGACCCCGTGTCGTGCCCTAGTTACGCTTCCGTTGTGTCCCATTTACGCCCCAGTTGGATCCTAGTTGTGCCCTTGTTACACTTTACTTGCACCCTATTTTTGCCCTTGTTGTACCCTAATCACACCCTAGTTGTGTCCCAATTTTGCCCCAATTGCATCCTACTTGCACCCTTGTTGTGAGCTAGTTGTGTCCTAGTTGCACCATAGTTGCGCTCTAGTTGCACCAAAGTTATGCCCAAGTTGCCCCCTAGTTACATCCTGGTTGTGACCTTGTTGTGTCCTAGTTACGCCCTTGTTGCCCCATAGTTGCATCCTTGTTTCTTGCTAGTTGCATCCTAGTTGTGCACTTGTTGTGCCCAATTTTCACCATAGTTCTGCCATAGTTGCACCCTAATTGTACCCTAGTTGCCCTCTAGATGCACCAAAGTTGTACCGTAGTTGCACCCTAGTTGCACTCGAGTTATGCCCTTGTTGTACCCTAGTTGTGCCCTAGTTTTTCCATAGTTACACCCAAGTTGTGCCCTAGTTGCACCATAGTTGTGCCCTAATTGCACCTTAGTTGCGCCCTAGTTGTACACTAGTTGTACATCACTTCTTCCCTATTTGTGCCAATACTACACCCTAGTTGTACCCTAGTTACATCCTTGTTACATCCTAGTTACGCCCTAGTTGCTCCCTAATTGCACACTGGTTACATCCTAGTTGAGCCCCAGTTGTGCCCTAGCTTTGCCCTACCTGCTCTCTAGTTTGGCTATAGTTGTACCCCAGTTACATCCTAGCTAGGCCCTTGTTGTACCCCAGTTTCACCCTAGTTGCGTGATATTGGTTCCCTAGTTGCGCCTTTGTTGCGCCCTACTCGCATCATGATTGTCCCCTTGGTGCACCCTAGTTAGGCCTTAGTTCTGCCCTTATTGTGCCCCCCTTTTTACTTTGGTTTTTAAGATGGTCCAGGCAGAAAATCCCTTGTGCCCTAGTTGCACCCTAGTTGTGTTGTAGTTGCATCCAAGTTATGCCCTAGGTGCTCCCTAGTTGCACACAGGTTGTATCCTAGCTGCGGCATACTTGTGTCCAACTTGCACCATACTTGCACCCTACTTGCACCTTAGTTATACCCTAGTTGCATCCAAGTTGTGCTCTAGGTGCACCCTTGTTGCATCCTACTTGCACCCTAGTTGCATCCTAGTTGCGTCATAGTTGTGCCCTAGCTACGCTCAAGTCACAAATTATTTGCACCCTAGCTGTGTCCTAGCTGCCTGATAGTTATACCGTAGTTGCACCAAAGTTACGCTCTAGTTGCACTCTAGTTGCACAAACTTGTGCCCTAACTGTGCCGTAGTTGCACCGTAGTTGCGCCCATATTGTGCCCTAGTTTTGGCCCTGTTGCCACCTATTTGCGCCCTTGTTGCACCCTAGTTGCACCCCAGTTGCGCCCTTGTTGTGGCAAAGTTGCGCCCTAGTTGTGCCTATGTTGCTGTCAGAAGTTGGGGCTTTTGTGGGATTTTTCTTTTGCGGATTTCCCTCTGACGGTTCCTTTGCATGTTGATACTGCGGCACAACCTCTGCGTTTAGGCACAGATGGTAGTATCACAACTCAAAAGCGGGTATGGAAGCAAGACAGGGTACGCAAGAATTTGCAAAATTCCAAACTTTTCGCATGAAAAGTGCAGAGCACAATGGACAAGAGTTCCATACCATTCTAGGCTGGCACGCAGCCATGCCCATTTGTAGTTTCGGCCTAGCCATTGCGTTCCTCTGGCAATCGACCGGCGCTGGTGGCAACACTTGCACCCCGGTTTGTCATCACCATTTTCTGCTTCTCCTGACAAATACCCGCCGCAACCTGCCGTCCGGTGGCTGGACCGGCATGGTGTTCTCGGGTGCCCATGAGTCTTCGGCTTATCCGCGGGTGTTATGCGCTCATGCACAAAACTCCACCCCAACTGCACGGCAGGGCTTGTCCATTCGCGCTAATCCGCAAAAGGTTCATGACCGTGAGTAGTGAGGGACAACTGTCAACAATATCCCCCCTGGGCCTTACCACTACTCGGACTTCCTGCTCGCTCCTGCACACCTTCCGCCCACACTCCAAGCCATTCAGGATGGTCAGCCTAGGTCTGGTGGGTCAGGTCAGGCAAGGTTGGCCAGGTCAGGCAACGCTGACCACATGCCTGTCCTGTGGCTATGCCTTGGTCACAGTCTGCAAGCATCTGGAGCGTGCCACAGTGTTGCACCTACACCTGTCCCTTTGCGACCATGTCGTGAGTGTAGTGGTACCGCATGTCGATGTGATCGGTCCTGCGGTAGTGTGTCAAATTTTTGGTCAGCACTATGGTGCCTTTGTTACCCTCCTTCATGGCAGTTGGTCCACGTTGAGGCTCCCCCAGCTCCCCCAACATTCCACAGAGCTACACACACTCCTTGACGGCTTCTCCTGGTGTGAAGGTGGCGATGCACTATTGCTTTTTGCTGCACCACAGCACTAATGCACCCATGAGGAGAAGAATGTATGCAAAGCAGACCACGTCCCAGTGTGGACATGGATTGCCTTCCATCCATGTCTCCAACATAAGTCCGCGTCTATAGAACAGACCAATTGCAGGGGGTCGGAACCTGCCATGCCATTGAACCTCAGGCACGCATGCCACGTCGACTGCAGGTAGCAGAGAACGTGCTTGGCCTCTTGCAAGTGCCGTGACCCGAGATGAGGCTACCCATTGCATTCTGGTAGGGCATCCCAGGCATGTCCTCCCACTCTTCTTTTGTCTGCAGCACCATTGCCTCACCCAGCACATAGCTGTTAGAGAGCGGACTGCCCACTGGTTTGCAGTTCTCCGAGTTGTACTGCTTCAAGATCTCCACGATGTACTTGGCTTGCCCAAGCTCAATTGTGAGCACACTGAACGGGCAACACAGAACCCCAATAAGCTATGAATTTGATCATTGAGCCTCTAGTAACTAATTTCATGATTCCATAATTAATTCGACAACATTTTTAGCCTCTAGTAACTAATTTGGCGGTAACTTTAAAATCAACAAAATGGGGGAGGTAGAACCTTGAATTCGACAAAAAAGGGTATAAAATTACTTCTTTCAATGAGAAACCTGGCTCGCACTCTTTGTTTCCCGATCGAACAACTTCAACGGGGCGTGCACTCGACTTCTTGAAGTTTTGAACGGTCAAGTGACTGTCGCTCTTGCGTTTGCCGTTCACCGAACGTCAAACGCGAGGCGACAAACATTGGTGGCCACGATCGCCACCAAAACGCCTTTGCAGGTGTATAAACATCAACACCAGCAAAAACCTCCATTTGAACTATAAGAAACTAGACATGAAGAGGTCATGAACCCATGCGTAAGTAAAATAAAAATCATGTTCTGGACCCTTTTATTCGTAGATACAATTATATTAGTCTTTTAAGTGATACGTATGGATTCGATGAAAGTTCATTTTTGACAAAATTCGATGAGAAAAAAATAGCTAACATCAAAATGAAGTTTTTTTTTTGGTAGTACAAAACTTAAGAAGGCTGCGGGACGGGCGTCGTATGCACATATGTGGTACGGAGCGAGCCCCTTCCTGTGTAAGGGGAGATCCTGAAACAGTACAGCATGGAGGAGTGTATACTAGTGGACAACTGGGCCCTATTTGAGCCCTACGTCACCCAATTTGTGCTCTATTTGCGCCCTACTTGCGTCCTAGTTCTTCCCTAGCTGCGCCCTCGCTGTGCCCTAGTTGCGCCTAACTGTGACTCTAGTTGCACCATAGTTGCGTCCTTGTTGTGCCTTAGATCCATCATAGTTTTTCTTCATTGGCCCCCTAGTTGCACCCTAGTTGTGCCCTATTTGTGCCCTTGTTGTGCCCTAGTTTCACCCTTGTTACATCCTTGATGCGCCCTAGTTGCGTCCTACTTCCATCCTAGTTTTGCCGTAATTACACCCTAGTTGTGCCCTGGTTGCACCCTAGTTGCGCACTAGTTGCGCACTAGCTCTGCCATAGTTGTGCCCTAGTTGCATCTTTGTTGTGCCCTACATGCACCCTATATGCACCTGTAACGGATTGGACGGAATCCTTGGCCAAGTAAGCCAAAACCGCGGTGCTTGAGGGTGTCCGACCCTCAACCCATCCATTCCAACCGCCCACAGGCCAGGGACCCCCTGCTCAATCCACGTGGTGCCTGCCGTGCGCTACAGCACCCTAGTTGTAACACCGTTTTGCCCTAGCTGCGCCCTGGTTGTGCCCTACTTATGCCCTAGTTCCACCTTAGTTGCACTTTAGTTGTGCCCTATTTGTACCATAGTTGTGTTGGAACTGGAGGAGAGAGGGAGTCTTGGAGCAGCAAACATGTGGGACTGGAAGGGCATCACTTGTGCTGAAGAATGGTTGTTGAATCACTCAAAATGATGGAGTACGTATAGAGCTAGAGCTTGGGCAAGTCAGCCCTCTCACAAGCCACACCACTTAGCCATGGAGGCTAAGGCTCACANTGCACTTTAGTTGTGCCCTATTTGTACCATAGTTGTGTTGGAACTGGAGGAGAGAGGGAGTCTTGGAGCAGCAAACATGTGGGACTGGAAGGGCATCACTTGTGCTGAAGAATGGTTGTTGAATCACTCAAAATGATGGAGTACATATAGAGCTAGAGCTTGGGCAAGTCAGCCCTCTCACAAGCCACACCACTTAGCCATGGAGGCTAAGGCTCACACACTAGAGTCCATAATCTCACACAAGAGAGGAAATCAGCCTAACAATCAGGCTGACCACTCACACACAACCTAGAGAGCTAGAAAATGCTCTCATGGCACACTCCTAGTGGTCACATAATCCACAATCCCATGGAAAATCGCCATGTGTCCATGGCTAGCACACAAGGATCTCACCTCACCTAAAAAGTAAGGAGAGGTACCTTTTTTTCCTAGTCAGCACACTCTGGCAAGGCAACCCAAGAATCTAGGACCTTTTTGGATATTCGGTCTTTTTCATCTGGGGCCCGTCTTCGAAGAATATTGTGCTTTTGCATAGCCCGCGCGCCGCATTTTCTGAGCGGCTCGCGTATTTACAGCTCCGGAGCCCTTGCGAACGGGCCCCTGCCGCGAAATTCTAAGTCTGCTTCGCACGTATCGCTGACAAGGGAGGGAACAGGCGCGCGCCTGATCCGAATTGCACTAAAACGAACTGGGCATGAACCGGCCGCGGAATGCTCAATGATTACATAGCCTGAAGACGCCAGGGGTGAAGCAATGCAGTCAAACACATGAGCGAACCTGGGGAATCTTTATGTCATGAGAAAATGTGATGCGATTTCATCATCAAACCTTCAAAACAAAATAAAAATATAACTAATGAACTCAGAAGTTCAAGCATGAAACATTTCCATGGCACGCACATGCATCTTACATGCACCTTTTTCATGGGAAACAAGAAGTAAACTATACAGAACCCCTTTATACATTATTGAAATTATGAACGCATTTTGTTTCACTATCATAAACAATTCTTATGATATCAATCATTGAGTTATTTATTTTTTCTTGAAATTGAAGCACTTCAATCCCAAGTCTTCATTCATCATTTAGAATCTTACATCGATGTCCATTTTCCAATACTTTAGAAGACATGACATGTTCAAATTATATAGCATAGTAATAAGTGACTCAAAACTACTTCCATTCTTCATGTCTTCATATGGTTCAATGTCCCTAAAAGTATGTGTTCATTCCAAAAACAGAAAAGGATTACACGTGAGAGGAATCGCGTGCAAATTGCAGACATAGAACTAGGTTTAAGGATGACAGGCATGCAGGAAACGGAAAAGAATGACATGTGAGGGGAATCGTTTGCCATACAATTCCTAGCATCCTTCCTTACATAATACTTCCCATGCCCCCTCCTTTTCCATGATGCTCTTTCCCTCTTTCACATCCTCTTGCCTTACACACCTTATCCCCATGTCTCATACTCATTTTTCGTCCCTAACCTCCCCCTCTTTCTCCCTCACTCTCCATTGTGTAATTATCGCAAGCCTCATTCGACGACCCTCACAGGTCTCAATGCATGCAAATCCAAAGGCAAAATTACATGAGAATTCTGATCGCAAGGCAAGACGCAATGGAAAAACCTACATGCCTTTGATCTTTAAACCTAGTTCTATGTCTACAATTTGCATGCGATTCCTCTCAACTGTAATCCTTTTCCGTTTGTGGAAGGAAACATACTTTTAATGACATTGAACCACATGAAGACATGAAGAATGGAATTGTTTTTGAGTCATTTATTAATATACTGTAGAATTTGAACATTTCATGTCTTCTAAAGTATTGAAAATGGACATCAAGGTAAGATTCTAAATGATGAATGAAGAATTGGGATTGAAGTGGTTCAATTTCAAGAAATAAATAAATCATTCAAATATTTATATCATAACATGTTTTTGTGATAGTTGAAAAATGCGCTCATAGTTTAAATGATTTATAAAGGGGCTCTGTATAGTTTAGTTCTTGTTTCCCGTGAAAAAGGTGCATGTAAGGTACATGTGCTTGCCATGGAAAAAATTTATGTTTGAACTTCTGAGTTTATTAGTTATGTTTATATTTTGTTTTGAAGGGTTGATGATGAAATCGCATCACATTTTCCCGTGACATGAAGATTCCCCGGGTTTGCTCTTGTGTTTGACTGCATTGCTTCACCCCTGGCGTCTTCAGGCTATACAATCATTGAGCATTCCGCGGCCGGTTCATGCCCAGTTCGTTTTAGTGCAATTCGGATCAGGCGCGCGCCTGTTCCCTCCCTCCTCAGCGATACGTGCGAAGCAGGCTTGGAATTTTGCGCCCAGGAAAATATCCGCATACCCCGGGTTTCGGCACCGATAGCGCCAAACCCCCCGACGCTGAGATTTTGCGCTCAAGATGCCCCGTGTTGTAAAGTTTGAGCACAGAGTGCCCCGACTTCCACAATTTGGTCCTAAGGTGCCCCGTGTGAAGTCGGCGTGCCCCGCGGGGTAAATAGTGTCGCTTCGACGTACCCCTGCATGACGGGGTACATAGAATGTTCTCACATACCCCGCCTGGACAGTTTGTTTCATGCCAAAAAGTAGGATCTCATGTAGTTCATTACGTCAACGTCGACTGGAACAAAATGGTACCTTAANAGAGCCCGTTTTTGGATGTATTCGCCAGGGCACTTCTTCGTACGTTTTCGATGTCGTGCACTGGACACGTTAAATGTCGTTTTCCAACCCCCCCCCTCTATTCCATAATGTGAGTACATGTAGGACTGTGTAAGAGTGCCGCGTTTTTGTGGTGACAATGGCACACTATCCCATGTCCGTGCCGACAGAATGTTATGTCGACAAAAATAATTACATTGAGAGAATCTGCCGAAGTCGCAAAATGTACATGCACTTCAAATGACCATGTACCCAACGGGGTACCTCGTGTCTTGAGCACAGGCTGCGGGGCAGCCTGTGCTCAAATGTTTGAACTCGGGGTACCTAGAGCCCAAAAATCGGGACCCGGGGCTCATTGAGACGTAATTCTGCCGCAAGGGGTGCATAACGCTTACGACGCTCGAAAACGGGGTACCCCGTAACTTCGCCGTTTTGCGCCAGGGGCCCGTTCGCAAGGGCTCTGGAGCTGTAAACACACAAGCCGGTCAGAAAATGCGGCGCGCGGGCTATGCGAAAGCACAATATTCTTCGAAGACGGGCCCCAGATGAAAAAGACCGTTTGGATATTTCTCCCATCAGGTGTTGACCCTGGACCTCTTGCCTTTTTCTTTTCTCAGGCTAAGGCATGGAGCCATCGCCCATGGTCACCCAGATATCGACGGTCGATGACCCCGGAAACTTAAAAAATTCATATCTCCCAATCCGACCGTTGGATCGGCCTGAAACTTGGACCGTAGACAATTTTCCACATGATCTTTCCAATGGTGAAGTTGGATTGACAATCGAAGCAGGAATCTGGTAGTTTCCTGGAACTTGCTCTTGTGGACCTGAAACTGAACAGGATGGCTCCTTTCCCAACAAGTTGGACCCTCATTACGTCCTAGTTTCATCCTAGTTGTGTCCTAGGTGTACCCTAGTTAAGCCCTTGTTGCGCTATGGTTGCACGCGGTTGCGTCATGTTTGCTTCCTAGATCTATTATAGTTGCCCCCTTGTTGTGTTCCAGTTGCACCCTAGTTGCATCCTAGATGCATCCAAGTTGCCCCCAGATTGTGCCTAGTTGCGTCCTAGTTGCGCCCAAGTCACGACCTCGTTGCGCCTTACTTGGGACTCAATGGCACCCTAGTTGCGCCCTTGGAGCACCCTAGTTGCAGCCTAGTTATGCCATAGTTGCACTCTAGTTGTCCCTTGGTTCCATCCTATTTGTGTTTAGTTGCACCCTAGTTCCGCCCTAGTTGTTCCCTAGTTGTAGCCTACTTATGCCCTAGTTTCGCCCTCGTTGTGCCCAAGTTACACTCTTTTTGTGCCCTTGTTGCACCCTTGTTGCGTTCATTTGCCCCCTAGTTGTGGCCTAGTTGTGTCCTAGTTGTGTCCTAGTTGCACCCTAGTTGTGTTCTATATGGTCCCTAGTCGTGTCTTGATTGTGCCCCCGTTGCGTCCTAGTTGGGTCCTAGATGCGCTCTACTTGTGCCTTATTTGTGCCCTAGTTGCGCCCTAGCTATGCGCCAGTTGCGCCCTTGTTGCGCCCTAGTTGTGCCCTAGTTGGTCCCTAGTTTCATCCTAGTTGTCCCCTAGTTGTGTCCTTGTTGTGACCCAGTTGCACTCTGGTTGCACACTGGTAACCCCGTACTTGCGCCCGAGATCCACCGTAGTTGCACCCAAGTTGTGCCTTTGTTGCACCTTGGCTGCATCCTATTTGAACCCTATTTGTGCTCTGAACTGAGGGGCTCCCAACGTGATGGTCACACACCAAGCCCTTGGGATAAGCCTCCCACCCTTGTTCCCTTGGTGTGTCTGGCCAACCCTTGAAATGATGCACGACCCTTTCCTAGGAGCAAGGCCACCCGCTAATGACCGAGGTTCCTGCCATGCCACTCTCCCAATGGCGCTTACACATAGGTGCGCCGCTGAAGACTTGTGGGATCTAATGGACGTGTACAAGGCAATTCTTGGATTACAAGGAGTTTTGGACAAGGAATGAATCATTATACTTGATAGATCAGTAAAATGAAACATACAAAGTCCTTGGATAAGTTTGGCATGCCTAAAACAACCCCTAGGCCTCCTTATGTACCTGCTCCTATGAGCCAGCCGAGAGTTCATCGGCGCTCGGAAGCATCCTACTGGAGTGCAATCAAACAAATAACATGTATAATTTAGTACGTGTTGTGATTTTTCCAACGCACCAAAGAATGCCTCAATCCATGTAAAAACAGCTGAGTTATGACCGTTTGAGTGCTCCACCCATGACTACTGTTGGCAGCACTGCCAGCTGAGGTCACTGCCGCCCGAAGCACCCTTGCCTGCAAATGCACCACCAGTCGCCACCCCAAAGTGCCCATGGACCCCAATGAACATTACCTCATTAGATTAGCATCCATCTTGGGATGCCTCGGCTACAATGGGCGAGAAAGTCGCTCCGTCGTGCTCGGGTTGAACCAGTATGTCTCCTATTTTTTTGGAGGTGCACTTCCCACCTTTGCATGGCCATATCTTTCTTGTCCCCATACCAAATGACCCAGTTCTTGAGTTAATTTCATACGGATTTTCATGTAGAAAATAGTGAAAGGATCGAAACATGTATCTGAATTCAGAATGATGACGTAATCACCGCATGGACCGGCGGTTCCCAAAACATCATCCCCCCTTCGTGGATGCACCGTCCCTGTGCGCTCCTGGTACGCTCGGAGGATGGCTTTGACTGCATCACCCCTGTGGAAATCGGCTTTGGGAATAAATTTGTTGTTGTCATCCCAATAGCTAAGCCATTGCACCAAGTACTGCTACCTGTTGCCTTGCAAACGGTGCCTACGAATCTTCTCCAGGGTGGAGAAGGAGCCTGTCCACACGCTTAGAACTGCACATCCGGCTCCTTGTAGGCCTTGAGGAGAGAAGAATGGAATGCAGGAAAGATCACATAGTGGTCTGGCAGCTCCAACTCGTAGCTCATCGCGGACCGCTTCTCCTTGACATGGAAAGGGTCCACCCACCAAGGCTTGAGCTTGTCGCTTCCCATTCCCGCCAGCTGCAGGTTTCACGAGCCTAGCAACACCCTTGCCACTTCATCTGGTGCTGGGCCTTGTGAAGCACGCCATGCACATCCCACCATGCTTCCATGAATTTATTTGCAAACTCCTACATCACGGGAAGGTCAGATCCCGTCGCCATGTCTGAGGGACATGCAGGTTGCAACTCGTAACACCACCTAAAAAGGAGATCTCTCTGTCAAGGCATGCATCGCTGAGTTGTAGGAAAACTCAGCTACCGGGATCTTGCGTTCCCATCTCTCATCATCCGGCTCGAAGATCCCCCACAAAAACCGCTCCATGGTCTGATTGGTGCACTCAGTTTGGCCATCCGTTTGTAGATGGTAGGCCAATTAAAGAGCCACACGGGTGTCCAGATTCTTGAGGAGTTCCTCCCAGAAGCGGGAGGTGAAGCGCAGGTCACGGTCTAAGACCATGTACTTTGGCACCCCGTGAAGTTTGATGATATGTTGCAAGAGAAGTTGAGCCATCTCCGCTGGCGTGACCTTCTTTGCGTATGGTATGAATTACACCATCTTGCTGGACCAGTCCACCACCATCAGCAGCACTATGGTGTTTCCCATTGCACCTCGTGGAACATCTGCCACAAAGTTTAGTGAGATGTACGACCACGGGAGCTCTGGCACCGGTAGCGGCTGCATCTCTCTTAGCGCACCTCCTTTCCTTGACTTGATTCTTTGGCATGTATCCCAGTTGCTCAAGTAATCCTTGTAATGTGCTCCCATTGTTGCCCACCAAGAATGCCGTGCAAGCATTGTGAAGGTCTTATTATGGCCAAAATGACCACTGTAGTACAAGTCGTGTGCTTCCTCCAACAATGCCTATTGCAATGACACACTCCACCGTACCACAATTGGGTTCCCCTTCCCATGCCGCCAATAATGGCCATCCCACTTGCATACTTTCACCATACTCCCAGCAAAGTCCCGGTCTTCCACATGTTTGTGAGCAAATAGGCTGTGAACACTTGGAGATCCCGCCAGCACTGTGATCGCATGCACGCCCAAGTCCGGGCGACGCGAAAGCGGATCTACTGGGTTGATCCTCCCTGGTTTGTACTGGAACTCATAGTTGAAGCCGTCCTCCAGTAGCCTCATCCTACTTAAAGACGCCTCAGGTTTGGCTGCGACTTGAAGTGCTTGAGCACATCGTGGTCCGTGTGCATCCCACACTGTTGCGCCTTGAGGTAGCACCTCCACTGCTTGAATGTCCGGACCACCGGGAGCATCTCCTTCTTGTGGATTGGGTAGTTGAGCTCTGTCAATTTCAACTTCTTGGAGCAATGCATAATGGACAACAACCAGTTCTTTGGTCTTGCATGAGCACCCTGCCGATTGCATAGTCACTTGTGCCCATTGCCAACACGTATTCCTTGCTTGTGTCCGGATGCACCAACACCGGTGCCTCATACATGGTAGCCTTCATTGCACCGAAGACTTGTCCTTCCTTTGCAATCCTCTCCCATTGGCGTCCCTTCTTGAGCAAGTCTGTCAAGGGTGTTCCCATTGCCGCATGCCCCCGAAAAAAACCTCTGGTAGTAGTTTGTAGACCCTAAAAACCTGGATGTCACGCACGCATGCTAGCTCTGGCCAGTCCCTCTCTGTTTCTACCTTCTCTGGATCCATGCGGATCCTCCTCTCACTGAAAATGTGCCCGAGGAACTCCACCTCTTGCTTGGAAAATTCACTCGTGCTGAGTTTGGCAACAGCCGCTCATTTCTCAACACTTCCATCACTGTGCGTAGATGCTCTTGGTGCTCCTCTATCATCCGCGAGTACACAATGATGTCATCGAGGAAGATGACCATGGACTGGTCCAAGGAGAGATGGAACATCTCGCTCATCAGTGCCATGAACGTAGTAGGAGCATTCATTAGCCCAAAATGTGTCACAAGATACTCGAAGTGTCCATAGCGCGTCCCAAACACGGTCTTTGCCACATTGTCCTCTGCAATGCGGATTTGGTGATACCCTGACCTACGGTTCACTTTGCTGAAGACACGCACACCTTGTAGCTGGTCGAACAACTCCTCGGCCTATGGAACCGGGTAGCAATTCTTTACCATGATGTTGTTCAGCGCCCGGCAGTCCACACACTTCCGCAGCTCTTCCGATTTCTTCTTGGCAACCCGCACCAGCGTTGCATTTGGAGGCACCAACAGCCGAATGAAGTCCTAGTCTACCAACTCCCCCAACTGCTTCTTGAGCTCTGCTATGCTCATTCGGTTGTAGGACCACACCGTTGGTGACAACCCTGGAACCACCTCTATCTTGTGATCAATGTCGCGCTGCGACGGCATCCCTTTTGGCAATTCCTTGAGGAAATATGTGCCTGAACTCCTTGAACACCTCCCCGAAACTAAGAGGCAACTGTGGAGCCCCCTTGCCTTCCGTTGGTTGTCCATCCATTGGTTTTCCATCCGTTGCTTCCACTAGTGCAATCTATTGCTCTGCTGCTTCTTGTGGACACACCCAAGCCAGGTAGACCTAGCCACCCTTGTGCTCACACTGCTTCAACTACTATAAGTTGATGACGCACATTTGCTTCCCCGCTTCAACCACATCAAAAACTTTCCCCTCACCCTGCCATAACGGTAAAGTGAGATTCTTCCCGCTCGCCTTCATTACCACTCTGTTGCACCTCCAATCCATCTCTGGATTCTAAGCGTACAACTAATCCCGGCTGATCAAGTAGTCATAATCATCCACAGGCTAAGTGTGGAACTCCATGTTGTATACCAACTCAGCCATGTGGACCTTGTTTCTGACGAGAGGCCTGCCGCACTCCACCACTCCTCACACCTGTCGTGCTTTGGCTGACATCCTCGGCTGCCGTACAAACTCCAACGTCGTCGTCAACCTATCATTGAAGAAGCTATGGCTTGCGCTGTTGTCCACCAAACCGCGTAGCTTCCTTGGACCGTTGAAATTCCCATGCGGAATCTCAAAAGCCAGCTCCAAGATAATCCTTGGCTCCCTAATTGGCAAAAGCTTTTCAGGACTAGTGTTGTCCCTTGCAGACAGAAGACATGCAGCAGTAGGTCGTCCCCTTCTCACTGTTACTCCCCGTTTCCATTATGTGCCTTACGGTTGGGGCAATCCCACTTGCGATGACCTTCCTCACCACAAGCACAACACTTGCCTCTTGGTCCTTGCATTCTTCTCGTGTCCTGCTGCCCGGCTTGGATTGCATCCACCTCCATGGAAAGATCTTGACCCGTCTGCTTGACCCATGGTTGTGTTGTGTAGCTGGTCTGGCGTGTATTGCAGCTTACCGTGTAGATGTGCTCCACCGCCAAAACCCGCTCCATGAAGGTCTGCAACCCAAGTACCATGAGTTCACGTTGGACGAGCTGCTTCAGGTCGTCATGGTAGCAGTCGTATGCCTCCGCGTCCCAGAGGTCGTCGATATGAGCTGCCAAAGCCATGAAGTGTCTGGTGTAATCCTGGACCGATCCGCCTTGCTTGATGTTTTTGATATTGTCATGTACGACTTGGCTGCCATTGAGGAGGTCAAAACGCGCCGGGAGCATCGTCTCAAACTGCTCCCAGGTCTCTTGCTTCTTCGTCAATACTCGCATACCGAGTTGCACTTCTCGCCCCATTGGTAGACTCAACAATGGCTGAACCAATATTCCAGTCCCTAGCCCATCCGGCAACCCAGCGGCGTTCCACCGGCTCAATGTTGACCACCACTGTAGCGTCATTCTTTCGAGCAGCGTAGGTGCATAATCCAATCTTGTGGCATCTTCTTCCATAGGAGCTCCCAACATCGTAAAGTACTGTTTCACCGTGAAGAGCCACTCTCGCGCCCTACCCTTGCCAGTATACAACTCTTGCTCCTTCAGCTTGGGCCGCCGAAAGGTAGGTGCGGATGCCAATACGACTCCTCTGAAGGCACTACTTCCTTGGCTGATGTACCTTGCCTCAACCTATGCACACAGCTGCTGGTTCTCTTGACACAACTCATCAAGAGCACGCCAGATCTCTTCTATGAGGAAAGATTGGTTGTATGCCGCTGCTACTATGCTTTTGGTTACAACAAAGAATTTTTGGCCAAACGCAGTTGTGGCCGATCTGTCGAACGTCCATGTGCTCTGATACCAAACGTGAACGGAGGGGCGTCCGGCGTGACGGTCACACGCTGAGCCCTTGGGATAAACCTCCCACCCTCGACCCCTTGGTGTGTCCGACCAATCCTTGAGATGCCGCACGACCCTCTCCTAGCAACAAGGTTGTTGCTAGTAACCAAGGTTCCCGCTATGTGACTTTCCTAATGACGATTGCACCAAGATGCACTACGGAAGACTTGTATGATCGAATGAACGTATGCAAGGAAATGCTTGAAGTACAAGGATTTCTGATAAGGAATGAATCCTTAGACTTGATAGATCAGTACAAGGAAATATACAAATTCCTTGGTTTGGATTGGCATGCCAAGAAAAAACCCTATGAGCTAGCCCCTATGAGCCAATGAATGGCCCCTCGGTGCTCTGAATCCACCTACTAGGGTACAATCATGTGAATGACACATGAAATATGTAGTATGATACGTGAGCTTTCTAACGCACCAAAGAACGCCTCAATCCATAGAAAACTGGCTATGGTATAGCCGTTTGAGTGCACCACCCGTGACTGCCGCTGGTAGCACTGCTAACGGGAATCATGGTCGTCCGAAGTGCCCTTGCCTGCGAATGTACCTCCAGTTGCCATCCCAAAGCACACATGGACCCCAATGAACCTTGCCTCATTGGATGAGGGTCAATCTAGGGGTGCTTTGACTGTAGTTGGCGAGGAAGTCGCTCGGTCGTGCTTGGGGTAAAAACGGTATGTCTCCTTTTTTTGGAGGTGTGCCTCCCATCTTTGCACAGCCATATCCTTCTTGTCCCTGGACCAAAGGACCCAGCTCTTGGACCGATTCCACACAGGTTTTCACGTAAAATAAAGTGAAACCATCAAAACGTATATCTGAATTCAGCATGATGACATAATCACTACTTCAACCGGGGCCTCCCATAACATGCGCCCTAGTAACGTCCTTCTTAATCCTCCCTGTCAAGGCATGCTGGCTCAGAGAGCGGAGGTGACGCACAATGAGTGCGGGAGTCAGCGTCAAGCACACGACACATCTGCTCTTCTCCCACCTGTGTTGGATTCCCTCTCAATAGCAATGCCCTAGCTCAATCTTCTTCACCCATGGCTATTGCTGGACTAGCCTATGGTGACCTAGTTTAGTCTTGCCTTTTCTATGATCCTTCATGCTGAATGTTTATGTTCGAAGACCTAGACTAGACCTCGAAGTCGTGGCTGGGTATTTCTGACTGGCATAGTAAGTGCGCAAACTGGGAACCGTCCTAGAGCAGGTTTAAGAGTTGCACGTGGGATTTTTGCACTCTAGAAAGATCAGCGCTGGCAAGTTTCACTCGCCGGCCGATGGGTGGACGCAATTAGTGAGCCCCACCCTGCATAGTTGTTGTCTGTCCCCTCCTATGACCTGGTGTTAGTGCGACGGCAAACCATGGCCTTCACTCACCCAACCTTAACTCACTCAATGCTGCAACATTTATTATGAAACAAGTTGCAATAGAATCGGGTCATTCTGCTTATGGTAACAAAGCCCAGTACGCTGGGTGCGGCGATCCATAGCCAGCAAAATCTGTGAAATCGATGCATGGCCCTGAACGGTAACGGCTCCGTTTTCTGCCGCCGCAGCAGGCCACGGCCACCGAAGTAGGTCATGTAGGGCTCGCAAGACCCAGCGCAGTCGGGGAGGAGCCAGAGAAGCGCAGTTTGCATAGGCTATGGCGGGTTTGCCTATGCGAACCCGCCATAGGCCTGGTGCCTATGGCGGGCACCGCCCCGGGCACAACTTGGGTGCGGTACCCGCCAAGCTGACACATCGCGTGAGACGCCCGTGAGTGGGGTAGCCAAGGCAGAAGCCACAGCAACAGCAACAGTAGCAGCATCAGCAACACTAGGGCACTAGGGATCACTCTCCTTGCCGAGGGTGAGGAGGTTAACGGTGGAAGCCATGAGCAATGTGGAATCTGCTCCACAAGGTTGCTCAAACCAAGGGGTTGGCTCAAACCCCAATGGCAGCCAGCCCTCCAATCAACCCGCCACCACCACAATAACATGGGAGGAGCTGACGAAGGTCATGACACAAAAGGACCTTACCCCTCCCCTGCTCGACACGTGAGACTTCCTTGCTTGGAAGGATATCTTCCTTGCATGGACAGCCAAGCACATCTTTGAGGAGGTCTACATGTCTCCAACGGCTGATGATGAAAACAAGCGTGTACTCCTTTGCGCCTTCAATGCTCTCATGCTGGCGTTGCCCGACGATCAAGCCTACGCAACCCCCTACATCCGCTCTGGCAGAAAGGGCGAAGATCCTGGAAATCCATGTTGCAGAGATCCTTGACCCTATGAGGCCTTGGTCATTGCACTGCATGACAAACTGTGTAGGCTGTACCCCAAGCCGGGAACGTCCATTGCAGTGTACTGGTACGTAGCAATGGATATCCGTCACCGGATGTTGGGGCTCGATGCGTCTTTCTTAGTGATGGAGTGGTTGGACCCGGTCCTCCTCCATCTTGACAAACCCTACAGGGAGTTCCAAAGGGTGTTGTTGAGGAGATTGCGTGTCATTGACATTGAGAGCACAGACCTGGAAGATGTCTTCAAGGAACTGCGCCACTGCAAAGACATTCTGTGCAGGGAGGCACGAGAGGCTGAGACCCCCATGGCCAGCGCATTTGTTCACCATGCATCGGCAGGCCCACCTATAGGCTCTAGAACAGGAGGTGGACGAGGTGGAGAGGACCGTGGAGGACAATCAGGCGGAGGCCGAGGCCGCGGTCGGGGTGTACAAGGATGCACCTGCAACTAATGCGGGCAGGTTGGACACTACTGGAGGGCGGGCCCCCAGCTGTAGCGCATCATGACCTTGCCAGCATAGCATCAGCCCTATTAGTTGCAGCATTTTCACTGCCCTCAGCTCGATCAGCAGCTACAGCCACCTGCCTGGTCGAGGTCGGCCCCCATGGGATCATACACACTAGCCCCATTTGGAGCAGCCACGTTTGGATCACCCTAATTGCAGTTGCCACGTACACCTCTAGTGGCCCAGGGACTACCATCGCCATTCTACCAGAGGCCACCACCGCACTACTAGGGGTTATTCTATGTGCCGCTGTACTCTGCCACACCGGTCCCCGCACCTGCGTGGGCATGGTGTATCTACTCAGAGATGGCAGGCTCACAGCAGCCAGCTCCAACACCTCCTGTTGGCTGGACCACACCCATGGAGCTCCAGTCTCCCGAGCCGATCGCAGCGACACAGGCGTCAACTCAGTGGCTTGGGCATACGTATGTTACCACACCAAATTCCCTCCCCATGCATCTTTGGTTGTATGAGACTGCTGCATCTCACCACATGTCCCCGCACAGGTCGTTGTTTGCATCATTGTATGCCGTGCATGACGTTGAAGATATGAAGAACGGCTCTGGGGAAGTCCTAGCGGTGGAGGGTGTAGGGAAGGTGGCATTGCAGGTACCTGGGGGAGTGATCTGGCTGACTGGTTTCTTGTATGTGCCTAAGTTGCGAGTAAAGTTGTTTTCTTGTGGGCAGCTGGATCGCCTAGCCAACATGTCCACAATGATGCAGCAGCAAGGATGCATGATTTATGGTGCAGTTTGGGATTTGTTGGTGGATGGGCCCTTGCATGCTTACATGCTCTATTGCTTGACTCTCTTTCCCTTGGTTCCCACTCACTCTCACCGTCCACAGGCTCATGTTGTCACCGTGACTGATGCAAAGCACACAGATCTACTTCACAGACGGCTGACACACATCCATACTGATCTTATCACAGACATGCAAAAGCACTCCTCGGCACGCGGTATCACACTGAAGGACTGCCCTCGTGGTCTCAAGGCAGACACATGTCTGAAGTGCCATGAGGGCAAGGCTCGCAGACAGACGTTTCCCAAGTCAGACAGGGACAGCACTACACTGCTAGAACTGGTTCGTGCAGATCTGACAGGTCCGATGCCCGTACCCTCAGTCCAGTATGGGTCTCAGTATGTCCTCGCACTGACAGAAGACTTCAGTCGCTTTTGCTGGGCATTCCTGCTCAAGTCTAAGTCAGACACCTCCAGGCCATCACAGAATAGATACCCCTTGCAAAACGGTAGAAAAAATACAAGTTGTTGAAGCTACAGACTGACAAAGGAGGAGAGTTCATGGGTCCACTGACTGCAGCACTCAAGGTGCAAGGTATAGGACATGAGACCACAGCACCATACACTCCCCAACAAAACGGGGTAGCTGAGAGATGGCACAGAATACTTGGTGATGCACTATGCACGCTATTGAGTCAATCAGGTTTGTCCTTTGGGTTATGGGAGGAAGCAGTGAAGTACATAACCTGGGTGTGGAACATGGTCCCACAAGGTCCGCTGCCCCGCTCGGTCACACCCTGGGAACGTTGGTTGAAGGAAAAAGCGAATCTGTGCCCCGCCCAAGTCTGGGGCACCATGGCCTGCATTTGGGTCGCCAAGCCACAACATGAACACAAGCTGAGTCCTAGAGGTCGGTGGTGTGTCTTTGTACGAGTGTCACATGCATCAAAGGCATGGAGGTTCTGGGACCCCATGAGTCACAGTTTTTTTTAGAGTCAAAATGCCTTCTTCTTGGAGCACTTGCCATACAAGCAATTCCGCACCTTGTGGCACGTGCCCGACCTGACCAATTATGAGCACTACCCCCACTATGTGAGTTTTCCAGTGCTCGTCCCACAGCAAGTCACAGTCCCCACATGCGTTGTGACACAGGGGCGGGATGAGGACAAATCCGTGCCCAGAGAGCTCCTAACACCCACCGATCTGGCGAGCACTGAGTCAAGTGCCCCTCAGGCACTCCCTGAACTGCAAAGTGATCCCTCAACCGAGAGTTCGGGAAAAACACCGGCACCAGAACCGGTGAAGTGCAATCTGAGGGACATCCCACGCGTGAGTTATCAACAGTTCTATCACATGGCTGGTCCCAACTCCACTCAGCACCAACAGGTGGAGCCCCTGACCTTGTCTGTGGCAAGGGGGCGTGCTGATGCAACTGAGTGGGAGATTAACGCGCTTCTGGAGCATAAGGTGTTTGAGCTTGTACCCCTTCCACCTGGCCGAAAGGCCATCCATGTGAAGTGGATCTTCAAGCTCAAGAGGAACCTGGCTGGTCTAATCGAAAAGTACAAAGCTAGACTGGTAGGAAAGGGGTTCCATCAAATTCCAGGACAAGATTTCACTAAAACTTATGCCCCAGTGGACAAGTACGGCACCGGCCAAGTACTGTTGTGTGTGGCAGCCCATGAAGATTGGGAAATTCATCAAATGGATGTCAAGAACACATTTTTTAATGGCCCTCTAGAAGAGGAACTGTATGTAAAACAACCAGAAGGGTTTAAGGATGGAACAGATTGCGTCTGTCTGATTCTTACTGCCCTCTATAGACTAAATCAAGCACCACGGTGCTGGAAAAAAGAGATCAGTCAGACCCTTACAACCGGGGGGTTCACGCAGAGTGTGTTTGATCCCTCCCGCTTCCTACGCTGGGACAATAGAGTACCCGTCGTGCTACTGTTCTATGTCCATGATCTACTCGTTTTGTCCCCATTTCTCTCTCTCTCTCTCTCTCTCTCTCTCTCTCTC
>SZWC01004882.1:30446-67917 GCA_023375785.1 Penium margaritaceum | reverse complement strand
AGTCAGACCCTTACAACCGGGGGGTTCACGCAGAGTGTGTTTGATCCCTCCCGCTTCCTACGCTGGGACAATAGAGTACCCGTCGTGCTACTGTTCTATGTCCATGATCTACTCGTTTTGTCCCCATTTCTCTCTCTCTCTCTCTCTCTCTCTCTCTCTCTCTCTCTCTCTCTCTCTCTCTCTCTCTCTAATTACACACACAAAGGCCCTACTCACGCAGCATTACATCATGACGGATCTAGGAGAGGCCAGTAAATTGTGGGCATGACCATCATCAGAGACAGAAGTGCACGCACAATCACATTGCAGCAGGGATGGTTTCTCACACATCTCACTGCACGTTTTCAACAACTTCTACATCACCTTCCAACACAACACTCACCGATGATCCCTGATGTGTACACTCATGTACTGGATGCATGCATCACTAAATACAGTCCAGACTGTGATCCTACACTGTACCGACAGATTACAGGCAACCTCTCCTACCTTGCATCCACCACACGTCCAGACAATTCCTGTGCAGTCAATGTGCTGGCCCAGTTTGGCCAACAACCTTGCAGCGCGCATCATAAAGCGTTGCTAGAACTGCTGCGCTATGTGCTGGACACCGTTGGCTTTGGTCTGGTCTTCGCTCCCACATTGTGTCGTTTGTTGGATGGGTTTTGTGACAGCGACTATGCGCGAGACTGCCAGGCCCGTAGTCATGGTAGGTATGTGCTTTGTCTGTGGGGTACGGTTGTGTCATGGCAAAGTGCAAGCCAGTCATGTGTGGCACGCAGTGTTGCAGAAGCAGAGTACATGGCATTGGATGAAGCAGAGTGTGAGGGCATCTGGCTGGCACGCCTGCTTGAATTGGGTCTGAATGGGCACACCGTCCCATTGCACAACGACAGCTCCGCAGCATGCCGCATAGCCACAAATGACGATGTGTTGCACCCACGCAAAAAGCATATTAGTGTCAAACATCAATTAGTCCATGAGGCAGTAGAGGCAAGAGCCATTCAAGTCCAACCCATCAGTGTGGATGCACAACTGACGGACTTCCTCACCAAAGCATTGCCCTCCACTGCACTTCAACTACAACTTTATCATCTTTGCTGAGCGCCCTTTGCACACATGGCCAAGAGGGTGTGTTACTCCTCCCTGTACATATGCACAACTCTGTGGTGGTGATGAGTGTGCAGGACATGCTGACTCAGAGAGCAGAAGCGACGCACAGTGAGTGCGGGCGTCAGCATCGGGCACACGACACATCTGCTCTTCTCCCTCCTATGCTCGCTTCCCTCTTGAAAGCAATGCCCCAGCTCCATCCTCTTCATCCATGGCTATTGCTGGACTAGCCTATGGTGACCTAGTTTTGGTCTTGCCTTTTTCATGATCCTTCATGCTTAATGCTTGTGTTCGAAGAACCTAGAGAAGACCTCGATGCCGATGCTGGGTATTTTTTACTGGCATAGTTTGTGCGCAAACTGAGAATCAGCCTAGAGCCGGTTTTAGAGTCGCATGCAGGATTTCCTCGTGCTTGGAAAATGATGGGTGGGCTCGATTAGCGAGTCCCACCTGATAGAGTTGTCTGTCCCCTCCTACAACTTGGTGTTAGTGCGACGATAATCTATGGCCGTCACTTACCCAACCGTAACTCACTCAAACCTGCACCATTTTGTACAAAACAAGTTGCATTAGAACTGTTTCATTCTCCTTAGTCCTAGTTACACCCCACCTACTCCCTAGTTGGATTCTAGTTGTGACCAAATTACACCTTGGTTGCACCTTAGTTTCACTTTAGTTGCACCCTACTTGCGCCATAGTTGCACCCTGGTTTCACCCTAGTTGCGAACTAATCGTTCCCTGTTTGAACAGTAGTTGCATCCAAGTTTCGTTCTAGTTATGCCCTAGTTGTACCTAAGTTGCACACTAGATGCAACCTAGTTGTGCCCTTGTTGCGACCTAGTTACACCCTGCTTGTGTCCTTAGTTTCATCTTGTTTACACCCAAGTTGTCCCCTAGTTGCGCCCAAGTTGTCTCCTATTTGTACCCTCATGGCATCCTAGGTATGTCCAATTTGCGTCCTAGCTTCACCCGTATTACACCCTAGTTGCACACTAGTTGAGCCCTAGTTGCGCCATAATTGCACAGTAGTTGTGCCCTAGTTGCATCCTAGTTCTTTCCCAGTTGTGCCATAATGCTACCATGTATGCACCCAAGTTACACCCTAGTTGCACCCTAGTTGCACCCTAGTTGTACCCTAGTTGTGCCCTAGTTACGTCCTAGTTGCACCCTATAACGTCTTGGTTACGCCCTATTTGTGTCCAAATTACATCCTAGTTATGCCCTGGTTGTGCCCTGGTTATGGTCCAGTTACGCTCTAATTGTATCCTAGTTACGTCCCAATTGCGGCCTAGTTCTGCCCTAGTTATGCGATTTTTCTGCCCTAGTTGCAACCTAGTAACGCCTTAGTTATGACCCAGGTGTGCCCTCGTTGCACCCCAGGTGTGTCCCAGGTGCCCCCTAGCTTCCCCCTAGATGTGCCCTAGCTGCACCGTAGTTGCACCCTTGTTGCGGTCTGGTTGCGTTTTAGTGGTGCCCTTGTTGCACCTAAGTTGTGTCATTGTTGCACCCTAGTTACACCCTAGTTGTGCCCTAGTTGCGCCCTAGATGCACCCTAGTAGCGCTCTAGTTACACCCTATGTTTGCCCTTCTCTTGGCCTACTTGCGCCCTAGTTGCACCCTAGTTACATCCTGGTTAAGCCATTTTTGCGCCCTAGTTGCACCCTAGTTGCGCCATGGTTACACACTCGATACACCCTTGGTACGCCCTAGGTGCTCCCTAGTTGCACCATGGTTGTTTCTTTGTTAAGCCCTAGTTTTTACCTAGTTGCACCCTAATTTCACCCGAGTTGCGTCCTAGTTACGCTCCTGTTGTGTCCTAGTTTTGCCCAAGCTACGCACTAGTTATGCCCTAGTTGCACCTAAGTTCTGCCCTAGTTGGGCCTTACTTGCGCACTTGTTGCGTCCTAGTTGCGTCCTTATTGCACCTCATTTACATCCTACGTGTGATCTAGTTACGCCATAGCTGTGTCCTAGTTGCGTCCTAGTTGCGCATGAGTTGTGCCCTAATTACACCCTATTTGCGCCCTCATTGCACCCTGGTTGTCCCCTAGTTGCACAATAGTTACACCCTAGTTACGTCCTAGTTACACCCTAGTTACATCCTAGTTGCACCTTAGTTGCACCATAGTTGTGCCCTAGTTACACCTTAGTTGCGGCCTATTCACACCTTTTCTGCCCTAGTTGTGCCCCTATTACACCCCAGTTTTGCCGTAGTTACGCCCTAGTCTTACCCTATTCATGCCCTAGTTGCGCTGTAGTTACGCCACAGGTACGTCCTAGTTGCGTCCTATTTGAGCCCTTGTTGTACCCTAGTTGTGGCCTAGTTGTGTCCAATTTGTGCCCTACTTGCATCCTAGTTGTGCCCTAGTTGCATCCTAATTACATTTAAGTTGCACCCTAGTTGCATCCAAGATGCACCCCAATTGCACCCTAGTTGCGTCCTGGTTGGACCCTTTTTGTGCCCTAGTTACACCCTGAATGCGCCATGGTTACGTCCTAGGTGTGCCTCAGTTGTGCCCTGGGTGTACCCTAGTTGCGGCTTAGTTGCGCCCTACTTGCGTTCCAGAAATGTTGTAGTTGCACCTAGTTGCACACTACTTGCGTCCTATTTGCACCATAGTTGTGCCCTAGTTGTTCCCTAGTTGCACCCTAGTTGAATCCTAGTTGCTTCCTAGTTGTGCACTGGTTGCGCACTGGTTGTGGCCTGGTTGCGCCCTTCTTGCGTCCTAGTTGTGCCCTAGTTGTGTCCTGGTTGGGTCCCAAATGCGTACTAGTTACGCACCAGTTGCGCCCCAGGTGTGTCCTAGTTGTGCCCTGGTTGCCACCCAATTTCGCCCCAAATGCGCCCCAGTTGTGCCAAAGTTCCACCCTAGGTGTATCCTAGTTGCGCCCTCATTTTTTCCTAGTTGTATCCTAGTTGTGCCCTATTTTTTCCCTAGTTGCACCGGTGTTATACCCTAGTTGTGCCCTAGACATTCCCTAGTTGTGCTATAGTTGCACCCAATTTATACCCTAGATGCATCTGGGTTGTGCCCTAGTTGCGCTCCCATTGCTTCCCAGTTCCGCCCTAGTTGTACCCTAGTTGGGCCTTAGCTCCGCCCTGGTTATGCCCTATTTGTGCCCTAGTTACGACCTAGTTGTACCGCACCGGTGTCCTCGTCGCGCCTTAGCCATACCCTAGTTGCTCCCTAGTTCCCTCTTTTTACCCTAGCTACACCTTAGCTGTGCCCTATTTGTGCCCTAGTTGCGCCCTAGTTGTGTCCTAGTAGTTTCCTAGTTGCATCATAGTTGAGCCCTAGTTGTGTCTTCTTTGCACCCTAGATGTACCCTAGTTGTGCCCTAGCTTTGTCCTAGGTACATCCAAGTTGCACCCCAATTGCGTCCTAGTGATGCCGTAGTTGCTTGCAAGTTACGCCCTACTTGTGCCTAGTTGCACCGTAGTGGCGCCTTAGTTGCGCCATAGTTGCACCCCAGTTGCGTCCTAGTTGTGCACTTGTGACACCCTAGTTGCATCCCAGTTTTGTCCTAGTTGCAGCCAATTTGTGCCCTTGATGTGCCCTAGTTGCATGCTGGTTGTACCCTAGTTGCATCCTAGTCATACCCTAGTGTTGCGTATTTGTGTTCTAGTTGCATCCTCGTCGCGCCCTAGTTGTGTCCGAGTTGCATCCCAGTTGTGGCCTAGTTGTGTCCTAGTTGCATCCTAGTTGTACCCTAGTTGTGTTCTAGTTGCAACCTAGTTACGTCCTAGATGCGCTTTAGTTACAGCCGAGTTGTGCCATCGTTACGGCCTAGTTACACCCTAGATGCGCCCTAGTTACACCCTAATTGTGACCGAGTTGCATCCTGGTTGCACCATGGTGGCACCCTAGTTGTACCCTACTTGCGCCCTGGTTGCGCTCTAGTTGCATCCTAGTTGCACCGTGGTTGCGTCCTAGATGCATCCAAGTTGCACCCTAGTTGAATCCTTGTTGCACCCTCGCCGCGTCCTAGCTTAACCCTAGCTGTCTTCTAGTCACTTACTAGTTATGCCCTAGTTGCGCTATATTCACGCCCTAGTCGTGCACTCGCTATGCCCTAGTTCCAGCCAAGTTCCACCCAAGTTGCATCCTAGCTGTGGCGTAGTTGTGCCCTAGTTGCACCTTAGTTGCATTCTAGTTTTGCCCTAGTTGTGCCCTAGTTGCACCCAAGTTCCACCCTACTTACGCCCTACTTGTGCCCTAGTTGCACCCTAGTCATGCAACATTTGTGCCCTAGATGTGCAGAAACACACCCTAGTGGCATCCTATTTGCGTCCTAATTGCGGCCTAGCTGCAACCAAGTAGTTCCCTAGTTGCACCCATATTTCACCCTAGTTGCAGCCTAGCTGTGCCCTAGTTCCGCCATGGTTGTGCTCTTGTTGCACCCTAGTTGGAACAAAGTTGCGCCCTAGTCGTGCCCTGTTTTTGCCTTAGTTGTGCACTAGTTGGGCCCTAGTTGCACTCTAGTCGCAACCGATTTGCACATGAATTGTGCCCTAGTTGAATCCTAGTTATGCCCTAGTTGTCCTCTAGTTGGCGCACTAGTTATGCCTAAGTTGCACCCTAGTTACAGTCCAGTTGTGCCTGAGTTTTTCCCTAGTTGCATCCTAGTTGTGCCCTAGTTACACTCCAGTTGTGCCCTACTTTTTCCCTAGTTATATCCTAGCTGCGCCCTAGTTGTACCCTAGTTCTTCTCTTGTTTTGCCCTTGATGTGCCCTCGTCACACCTTAGTTGGGTCCTAGTTACATCCTTGTTGCTCCTAGTTGTACCCTAATTGCACCCTTGCTACACCCTTGTTGTGCCTAGTTGTGCCCTAGTTTCATCCTAGTTGTCCCCTAATTGTATCCTAGTTGCACCGTAGCTGCTTCCTTGATGTACTTCAGTTGTATCCTAGTTGTGCCCTAGGTGTACCCTAGCTGCATCCTTGTTACATCTATGTAACGGCCTAGTTGCACCCTAGATGCACTCTAGTTGCACCCTGGTTGTGCCCTAGTTACACCGGAGTTGCACACTATTTGTGCCCTAGATGCACCCTAGTTGCACACTTATTGCATCGTAGTTTCATCCTAATTGCATCCACGTTGCACACTAGTTGTGTCCAAGAGTGGCCCTTGTTGCACCTTAGTCGTGCCCTAGCTAAGCCCTAGTTGCACCCTAGTCGCGCACTGGTTGAGCCCTAGTTTTGCCATAGTTATGCCCTAGTTGTGCAATAGTTGCGTCCTAGTTGCGGCCTACTTGCGCCCTAGTTGTGCCCTAGTTGCGCCCTAGTTGTGCTCTAGTTGTGCCCTTGTTATGCCCTATTTGCACATAGGCTATACCCCTCTTATGCCCAATTTGAGTCTTAGTTGCACCCTAGTTATGTTCTAGTTGTGCCCTGTTTGTTCCATAGTTGTACCTTGGTTGCACACAAATGTTTTTCCTTAATTGCAGCTTTGTTGCACCCTAGGTACACACTCGTTGCGTCCTAGTTGCATCCTACTTGCACCCTAGTTGTAGCCTAGTTGCGTCCTAGACGCATCCTCATTGTGTCCTAGCTACGGCCTAGTTATGCCCAAGTTGCACCCTACTTGCGTCCTAGTTACACCGTAGCTTCAACCTAGTTGCGTCCTAGTTGTATCCTCGGTGTGTTGTAGTTGCACCCTAGTTGCGCCATAGTTGTGCCCTAGCTGCGCCTTGTTCCACCTTAGCTTTGTCATAGATTATTCCTAGTTATGTCCTACTTACGCACTAATTTTGCCCTAACTGCACAGTAGTTATAACCTGGTTGCATCCAAATTGCGCCCTAATTGCAGCCTAGCTACAACCTAGCTGTGACCTAGATGCACCCTACTTGTAGCCTAGTTGCGTCCTAGTTTTGCCCTAGTCGCACCATAGTTTTGCTCATGTTGAGACATATTTGCGCTCTATTTGTATCCTATATGCGCCCCAATAATGCCATGGTTGAGCCCTAGTTGCAACCTAGTTGCTCCGTGATTGCACCCTAGTTGTGTCCTAGTTCTACCTCAATCATGCTCTAGTTGTGCCCTAGTTACGCCCTATTTTTTACCTAGATATGCCCTAAGTTATACCATAGTTGTACCCTAGTTGCACCCTAGGTTTGCCCTTTTTGCATCCTTATTGCACCCTATTTGCACCCTAATTGTATCATTTTTTCACCTTAGATATGCCCTAGTTGCACCCTAGTTGTGTACTAGTTGCACCCTAGTTTCCCCCTACTTACACTCTAGTTGTGCCCTCGTTGCACCCTATTTGTGTCCTGATTGTGTCCAACTTTTTGTCCTAGTTGTGCCCTAGTTGTGCCCTAGTTGTACCCGAGTTGCATCCTAGATGCCATTAACTTACACCTTAGTTGCGCCATAGTTACCGCCTAGTTGTATCCAAGTTATCGCCTAATTACACCCTAGATGCACCCTAGTTGCATCCTAATTGTGACCTTGTTGCGCCCTATCTGTAACCTACTTGCATCCTAGTTGCACCCTAGTTGCACCATAGTTGCGTCCAAGTTAGACCCTAGTTGCATCCTAGTTACCGTAGTGATTTCCATTTTGGCTCAATTTTCAGGACCTTATTATGCGATTTCCATGTTTTCCCAATTTTTGCCTTTTTTTCCTTCTCACAAGTGATTCTCCCATCATGTGTCCCTTTTTCTCCTTGTTTTTCATATTCTCCCAACAATCACAAACATGTTTTCAAACATAGGCAAACGTCCCTTTGATAGGCTACACACTCCAAAATGATATCAAGAATAAAACAAAGCACACTTTGATTGATTGTTGTGCTCATTGACGAGCTCCTCTGACTTCCTACATGAAGAAAACTTGACAGTTCATGAAGGCCGGAAACTTTTGTGTAGGAAACCTCCATGGGGATACTTTTCAGAGCAATTCTCCCATGCATGCTTTGTTTTCGGAGGTGGAGGTAGGCGAGTGGAAAACAATTATTTTGAAAGAATATGACGAGCAGTACGGTATACCCTAGTTGCATCCTAGCTGCACCCTCGTTGAGACCTTGTTGCACACTAGTTGTGCCATAGTTACTCCCTAGTTGCACAATAATCATGCCCTCGTTGCATCCTAGTTGCATTCTAATTGTGTCCAAGTTACACCCTAATTAGACCCTTGTTGTGCCCTAGTTGTGTCCTAGTTTCATCCTAGTTACGCCCTAGTTATGTCCCTGTTGCGCCTTAGATGTGCCCTACTTGCACCCTGGTTATGCCCTAGTTGTGTCCTACTTGTATCCTAGTTGCGCCTTGGTTGCGTCCTGGTTGCGCCCTAGTTGCGGCCATTTTGCACCCTAGTTACGTCTTGGTTGTGCCATAATTGCTTCCTAGTTGCGCCATACTAGCGCCCTAGTTGCACCCTAGTTGCACCATAGTTGCACCCTAGTTATGCCTCAGCCGCAGCCTAGTTGTACCCAGGTTGCACCCTAATTGTGTCTTAGTTGTACCATAGTTACAACGTGGTTCCTTCCTATTTACGTCCTAGATGTGCCGTAGGTGTGCCCTCGTTGCCCCGTAGTTGTATCTTTGTTTTTTCCTAATTGTGCCCTAGTTGCACCCAAGTTGTAGCCTAGTTATGCCCAAGTCGTGCTCTAGATGCGTCCTAGTTGTGTATTAGTTTTTGCCTAGTTGTGCCGTAGTTGTGATCTAGTTACGTCCTAGTTGTGTGCTAGTTGCGGCCAAGTTTTGGTCTAGTTACACCCTAGTTGCACCCTAGTTGCAGCATAGTTGCACCGTAGTTTTGCCCTAGTTGCGCCCAAGTTGTGTTGTTGTTGCACCCTACTTGCACCCTCAATATGCCCAAGTTGGGCCCTGGTTACACCATACTTGCACCCTAGTGGCGCCATAGTTGCACCCTAGTTGCACCTCAATTGTGCTCTAGTTGTATCCTAGTTGTGCCTAAGTTTCACCCTAGTTACATCCTACTTGTGCACTAGTTGCGCCTAAGTTGCACCCTACTTGCATCCTAGTTGTGCCCTAGTTTTTCCCTACTTTCATCCTAGTTGCACCCTAGTTGCACCCTATTTGCGCCCTCACTACACCCCTGTTGTGTCCTAGTTATGCAGTAGTTTCCCTCTATCTGCGTCCTAGTTGCACCTTGGCTGCGCCCTAGTTACGACCTATTCACGCCCTCGTTGCTCCCTAGTTGTGCCCTAGATACACCCTTGTTGTGTCCTTCTTGCATCCTAGTGTGCCCTATTTGTGCCCTAGTTATACCCTGGTTGCACCCCAACTGCGCTACAGTTGTGGCCCAGTTGCGTCCTACTTGCACCCTAGTTGCACCCTCATTGCACCCCAGTTGTGCCCTAGCTAGGTCCTTGTTGTACCCAAGTTGTGCCCTAGTTGTGTCGTAGTTGTCCCATAGTAGTAACCTAGCTGTATCCTAGTTGTGCTCTAGTTACGCCCCACCTAAAATCTAGTTGTGCATTGGTTGCGCCTTTGGTGCGTCCTAGTTGCAGCCTATTTGTGTCCTAATTGCTCCCAAGTTCTGCAATAGTTGCGCCCTAATAAAACGCCCTCGTTGCACAGTTAGTGTGCAACTAAGGCACACTAGTTGCGGCCTAGTTGCAGCCTAGTTGTGCCCTAGTTCCACCCTAGTTCCACCCTACTTGCACCCTAGTTGCAGCCTAGTTGTGCCCTAGTTGCATCTTAGTTGTTCCCAAGTTGCATTCTATTTGCACCCTAGTTTCACCCTAGTCTTTCCCTAGTCACACCATAGTTTTCTAGTTGTATCCTAGTAATGCCTAAGCTGTGCCATAGTTGTGTCCTAGTTGTGCCCTAGTTGCACCCTAGTTCTACCCTACTTGCGCCCTAGTTAAACCCTAGTTGTGCCCTAGTTATGCCCTAGTTGTACCTTAATAGTGTCCTAGTTACACCCTCGTTGTACCTCAGTTGCACCCTAGTTACACTCTGATTGCTTGGTAGTTGTGCCCTAGTTGTTCCCTAGTTGAATCCTAATTGTGACCTAGTTGTGCCCAAGTTACCTTCTAGTTACGACCTAGTTATGTTCTAGTTGTGCCAAAGTTGCGCCCTAGTTGCACTCTAGTTGCGCCCTTGTTTTGCCCTAGTTGCATCCTAGCTTCACACTAGTTGTGTCCTAGTTGCACCATTCTTGTGGCATAGTTTCGCCCTAGGTGTGCCCTAGTTGCGGCCTAGTTTCACCTTAGTTGCGCACTAGTTGCAACCCCGTTGCGCCCTAGAAGGGCCCAAGTTGAACCCTAGTTGTGCCCTAGATACACCCTAGTTGTGCCCTAGTTGCATTCTTGTTACATCCTGGTTGCACCCATGATGCGCCTTACTTGCATCCTAGGTGCATCCTACTTGCGTCCTACTTGGGCCCTAGTTTCACCCAAGTTGCATTCTAGTTGCAAACTGGTCGTGCCCTAGTTGCGCAATTGTTGAGCCCTAGTTATGCCCTAATTGCAGCCTTGTTACGCCTTGGTTGTGTCCTAGTTGCACTCAAGGTGCATCCTAGTTGTGCCCTAGTCTGGCCCAAGTTGCATTTAAGTTTTGCACTACTTGCACTCTAGTTGTGCCCTAGTTACACCCTTGTTACATCCTAGTTGCATTCTAGTTGTAACAAAGTTGTGCCCAAGTTGTGGTCTAGTGGTACCCTAGTTGCGCCTTTGTTGTTCCCTAGTTGCGTCCTACTTGCGTCCTTGATTTACCCTAGTTAAGCCCTAGTTGCGCCCAAGTTGAACCCTAATTGCACCGTGCTTGCACTGTAGTTTAGTCGAATTTATGCCCTGGTTGCAACCTCGTTGCGCCCTAGCTACTCCCAAATTTTGCCCTAGATGCACCCTATATGTGACAAGGGTGCAACTAGAACGCAAGTAAGATGCAACTTGAGGGCAACTATGGCGCAAATAGAGAGAAAATAGGGTACAATTAGGGCAAAACTTGGACACAACTAGCATGTAACTAGGATGAAACTAGGGTGCACCTGAGGTGTAATCAGGGTCGACTAGGGCACAACTAGGACGCATCTAGGGTGCAACCAGGACGCAACTAGGGTGCAGCAAGGGCACAACTAGGGGGCAACTATGCGCAACTAGGGCACAACCAGAGCGTAACTAGGGCACAACTTAGGCGCGGCTAGGACTCCACTAGGGCGTAACTAGGGTGTTTCTAGGGCAATACCAGGGTAAAACTAGGGCAAAACTAGGGACGTAATCAGGGCGCAACTACGGAATAAGTATGGCACAAATGCGGAACAGATATGGCACAACTAAGGCGCAACAAAGGTGCAACTAGGATGCAATCAGGGTGCAAGTAGGACACACATAAGTTGCAACTATGGCACAACTAGGACGCAATTAGGATACAACTAAGGCACAACTAAGCACAATAGGACACCACTAGGACACCACTAGGGTGCAGCTAGGGCGCAACTAGGATGCAACTAGGGCAAAACTAAGGCACAAACAAGGTGCAACCAAGGCAACTAGGGCATAACTAGGCTACAACTGGGGTCCATATAGAGCACAACTAGGATGCAACTGGGCGTAACTAGGGAAAAACTAGTGCGCAGCTAGGACGCAACTAGGGCGCAACATGAATGCAACTAGGGCGCAACTAGAGGACAACTAGGGTGCAACTAAGGCACAACTAGGGCACAACTTGGGTGCAACTAGGGCAAAACTGTGGCGCAACGAGGGTACACCAAGGGCACAGCTAGGACGTAGCTAGGATGCAACATGGAAACAACTATGGTGTAGCTGGGGTGCAACTAGGGTGCAACTAGGGTGCAATTAGGGTGCAACTACGATGTAACTACGGCACAACTAGCGTTCAGCTAGGGCACAACTAGGGTGTAACTAGGAAGTAGCTAGGCTGCAACAAGGGCGTAGATGTGATACAACTCGGACACAACTAGGGTGTAACTAGGGTTCTACTAAGGGACAACCAGGGTGCAATCAGGTCACTACTAGGACACAACTAGAGTGCAACTAGGGGGCATCTAGGGTGCAACTAGGGCGCAACAAGGAACCATGTAGGGTGAAGCTAAGGCACAACTAGGGTACAACTAGGATGCAACTTGTGTGAAACTAGGGCGCAACTAGGGTGCAATTGGGTCACATTTTAGGCACAAATATGGTGCAAGGAGGGCACAACTAGGTTTTATCTAGGGTGCAACTAGGGTGCCATTGATGTGAAACTAAGGCGTAACTAGGGCACAACTAGGATCCAACTAGGACACAACTAAGATGAAAATAGGAAAAACTACGGTGCATTTTGGGCGCAACATGAGCACGACAAGGACGCAACTCGGACAAAACTAGGGCGCAACTAGGCTACAACTAGGCCGCAACTAGGCCACAACTATAGCACAACTAGGGCTCAAATAGGGTAAAACTACGGCACAACTAGGGCACAGCTAGCGCGCAACTAGGGTGAAATGATGGTGCAACTAGGACGTAACTAGGGCGCAACTAGGGTGCAGCTAGGGCATGACTAGGGTGCAAATAGGACGCAATCATGGCTCAATAAAGGCATAATTACGGTACAGTTAGGGTGCAACTATTGTGCAACTAGGGCGCAACTAGGTTACAACTACATCTCATCTAGGTTACAACTTGGGCACAGCTAGGGCGTAGGTAGGGCACAACTAGGGTGTAGCTAGTGCATAACTAGGGTGCAACCAGGGCACAACTAGCATGTAACTGGGACGCAACTAGGGCACAACTAGGGTGCAACTAGGGTACAATTAGGATGCAAAAAGGACATTGATAGGCCATAACTAGGGCATGAGTAGGGCATAGCTAGGGCGCATCGTGGGTGTAACTAGGGCACAAATAGGGTGCAACTAGGGTGTAATTATGACGTTACTAGGATGTAACTAGGGAGAAACTATGGCATAATTATGGCACAACTAGGACACAACAATTGCACATCTATGATGCAACGAGGACACAATTAGGATGCAACTAGGAAGCAATTAGGATACGACTAGGACAAAACTAGGATACAACTAAGGCACAAGTAGGACACAAGTAGTTGCAACTGGGGTGTGAGTAGGCACAACTAGATACAACTATAGAATAATTATGGTGCATTTTTGGCATCACAATGGTGCAAACAGGGCGCAACTAGGGTGCAACTTGGCTATAACTAGGGTGCAACTACGGTGCAACTTGGGTTCGAATAGGCTGTAACTAGTTTGCAAATAAGCCACAACTAGGTCGCAACTAGGATGCAAGTACGGGACAACTAGTGCACGACTATGGTGCAACTGGGATGGAACTAGGTTGTAACTAGTGCAAAACTTGGGCGTATCTAGGACATAACTAGGGCGCAATCAGGATGCAACTAGGGCGCAACTCCGGCATGAATGGGATGCAGCTAAGGCACAACTAGGGTGCATCTAGGGCACAACTAGGGTGCATCTAGGGCACAACCACGGCGCAACTAAGGTGTAACTAGGACGCAACATGGGGGAAACTAGGGTGCCAACAGGGCGCAACTAGGATTCAACAAGGGCACAACTAGGGTATATGAAAGGAGCAAATTGGGTGTAACTAGGACACAACTACTGTGCAACTGGGGTTGCAACCAGGGGAGAACTAGGGCACAACTACGGAGCAACAAAGGCGTAACTAGCAAGCAATTAGGGAGCAACTAGGGCATAAAAAGGGTGCAACTAGGCTGCAACTCAGGTGTAAACAGGGCACACCTAGGATGCAACTAAGGTGTAACTATGGCAAAACTAGGGTGCAACTAGGGCCCAACTAGGGTGTACCTAGAGTGCAACTTTGGGGCAACTAGGATGCAACTTGGAGCAAACTTGGACACAACTATGGCACATCTATGGTGAAACCATGCTGCAACTATGACGTAAGTAGGGCACAACTAGGATACAATCAGGGCGCAACTAGGATGCAACTAGGGTAGAACTAGGGCATAACATAGGCGTAAATTGGGTGCAACTAGGATGCGACTAGAGCCCAACAAGGGCGTGTTGAAGTGCAACTAGGGTGCATTGAGGTGCAACTAGGACGCAATTGTCATAAAACAATGTGGTGGCAGTTCCAGCGCGGCATGACGGATCTTCACTATGTTCATGCCTACTTTGGTATAGGTTTATAGTCTAAGCGTGAGCTTTTTCGTCGCCTCACGCTATGTTTGTGCGAGTTGGACAAAGTTGTGAGACAGTCCCGTTTGCAATGAGAACAACGTAATTCTGCATTAATTTTCTAGCAGGGACATTATCTGAACATTTGTAGGGATTGTTGTGAGCTGTCCAACGCACCAAACCGTGCGCGATTCAAATCACCGTAGCTCATGCTCAGTCAGCCAAAGCGCGGCACCCCAACCCAGCCTCTCAGTTGGCAGCGCGCAGCATGTCGACCACCAAGATGCCCTCACACATCAAGGACCCATCAAAATGTCTTTCCAGAGGCGCAAATGTCCCTACATGTAGTGGCGGTGCCCCTTACGCCTTTTGTGTCTGTTTTGATGAGTTATTTGTCGAGTTTGGTGATGGCGATTAATGTGGTTCGGAACCTGTCCACGGGCCTGCAGTTGGAATTTCGACGAAGTCCACGAGTAACAAAACGTACTACTAGTTTTTGGACTCTGAGCCAGGATTTTGGCTGTCACTCAGAAACAAAGTGCACTACTGGATCTGGTGAATAGTATCCACCAGATGCCTTGGTAGCCTTCCGAGGCAAAATCCCCAAATGGACATTTTTTAGTCTTTCCGGTCCATTTTTCACCGGCAGCCGCACCGCGGTCGACTCCCCGAGCCGCCGCAACTTTGGAAGCTCATATCTCCCTAGTCACTTGTCCGATGCCGGTGAAACAACCTCCACCGGATTCAACGACTTGTCAACTTTCAGGGAAAATCCTCCATTTTAGGATCCGAGTAATCCTTGAGCCGCTAAATCCAACTGTGAAGATTTTCCTCTCTCTGGCAGCTTGTTGGCACCTCTCAACGCTGCACTTGGGCATGCAGAGGGGCAACGATTCAACATTCTCCCCCCTGCACCTGCCATGCCCGCTGCTCATGCTTTCTCTCACTCATCTTCTGCTGTGTCCTCCAACCCATCATAGCTGGTCATCCCAAGCCCGGCCATGCTCATTGCATGCCGATCTACGATTTGCGCTTTGGTCAAGCAAATCGCAACCATGTTGTGCGTGCTGCAATGCTGCAGCACCACCTAACCCATTTCAACCATGTCTCATGTGTAGTGATAACACACGTCAATGTGCTTCTTCCACCTATGTTGCGTTGAGTTATTGGTCAGCAAAATGGAGCCGGTGTTTCCCTCTTGCATGACCATAGGCTCCTGCTGCGGCATGCCCAGCTCCCCCAACAACCAGCAGAGCCACATTGCCTCCTTGACCACCCCAGCCAGCGTGATGTACTCTACTTCTACTATGGAGGTGGCAAGTAGTCTTGCTTCCTGCTTCACCACAACACCATTGCACCAACAAGGAAGAACACGTAGCCGGATGTGGACTTCCGCTTGTCCACATCACTTGCGTAGTCTGCATCCATATAGCAGACCAGACGCAAGGGGTTTGCCCACCCCTTATCGTTGAATCTCAAGCGCGCATGCCGCGTCGCCTGCATGTAGCAGAGGATGCGCTTGACAGCCTGCCAGTGTAGTGGTCGTGGACCAGCCACGCACTTGCTCACTTGGCCCACCGCGTACGTCAGGTCCAGTCGCCTTACCACCATGGCATACATGAGGCTGACCACCGCTGATTGGTAGGACACCCTTGCCATATTCTCCCGATCTTCTGTTGTTTGTGGCACCATTGTCGCACTCAGTTCAGAGGTCGTGGAGACCGGACTGCCTAGTGGCTTGCAGTCTTCCATGCCGTACTGCTTCAGCACCACGGCCACGTATTTGGCTTGCCCCAGCTCAGTATGCGCGCCCTCCGGTTCCGCGTGATGCTCACCACAAGGTAGTACTCCAGTTCTCCCATGTCCGACATTTGGAATCTGCTACTCGGCTGCTTTTTCAACTGCAGTAGGCTCGGCAAATCCGTTGAGCACAAAATCAGATCATGTACATAGAGCACAACAATGTGATGGAGCTGCTTGTTGCGCCGCACATACACGTTGTGATCCGACTCACAACGCTTGACGACGAGTTGTGCCATGAGCTATCCATCCATGGGTATCAGCATCTGGGAAATTGTTGTAGCCCATACAAGGACTTCCGCAGCTTGCACACCTTCACCTCCGGCGCCTCCACCCCCTCTGGCACCTCCATGTAGATCTCTTCGTCTATGATGCGCTTAAGGAAGGCCGTCTTCACGTCCATGTGGTAGAGCTCCATGTCCTTTGTGGCCACTACCGCAAGGATCGCCCGGATGCTTGTGAAATTGGTGACAAGAGGGAACATCTCAGCACCATGCTCGCCCTTACACTGTGCGTATCTCTTTGCCACCAGTCACACCTTGTATTTGTTAACCACACCTTCCTTTGTGAACTTGGTCTTAAGGACCCACATTGAGCCGATAATCTTAACATGTTTTGGCCTGTCAACGAGCTCCCACATGTTGTTTTTTGTGATGGAAACCAGCTCCAATTTGATGGTTGTGCCCCATTGATCCACTTCAAGCCACGGAAGAGCCTCTTCCATACTAGTTGGCTCCGTTGATGCAGCCAGCATCCACCGTGTCATGCCGATTCATCTACCGGTGTTCGTGTCAAGGCACTTTCCTGCTTTCCGCTACCTCCTACTATGGCACGGAAGTTTTGATGGCGCATCGTCACTCTATTGCGATTCATCCGACTCTGTACACTCCGGTGAATCAGCAACGAGACGGCTCCCTGAGGATCTCTTCCGATCCATCAAAACATCGCCCAGCGGATTTTCCACCAAAGCCCGATGCGTACTCTGTCGGGAGTGCGCGCCTTGGCACCCTTGGTGCCGAACCCTTCTTGTGGATCTCCTCAACAGCTTGATCTTCATCAGAGTCCTCCACATTGGCTGCCACCAAAGGTGCACCGTCGTGCTCCGATGCTGCATCCTCAACTTTGGCGTTCGCCGGGTCCTTCTCGTAATCAAGGATCTGGAACCTCTCCCCCGTCTTTGGAGAATCAACCATGTCCAAGCTGTTGTTGTTGATGCAGCTTTGCTGTTCGTCAAACTCGACATCTTTGCTGCGGATTATCTCCTCCTTGTGCATGTCGTAGAGCCGGTACGGCTTGTGCACACTGTCATAGCCAAGGAAGAGATGTAGTATTGCACGTGGCTCTATCTTGCTGTCACGCCACTACGCAGCCTCCATAATTGCGTGCGCCTTGCACTAAAAAACTTTCAGGTGTGACACACTTTGTTTGTGCCCGTTCCAGACCTCCTACAATATCTTTCGGCTGCTCTTCCCCTTCAGCACTGCTGTTGGGGTGAGGTTGACGGTGTAACTCGCCAAACGCACAGCTTCCGCCCAGACGCTTTGCAGTAATACCTCATCCACCGACATGGTCCGTAACATGTTCAGTAGCTTCCAGTTTGCCCGCTCCGTCATGTCATTAGACTGAGGAGAACACAACATTGTTTGTTCTAGTTTTATGTCCTGCTGCTTCTTCCACCCACTACAGCCCACGTACTCTCCGTTGTTGATGCTGCGTAGTGCTCTCATGTTCCGGTCAATTTGCCTCTCCACTGTGGCGACATACTCCTTCAGCCGGTCCAGAACCTCGCCTTTCAGCTTCATGGAGTACACATAATGTTTTTTGCTGCAGTCATCAATGAAGGATATGAATTAATGTGCACCGCTCTTTGACGTCGTCTTCAATGGCCCACAAACGTCACTGTGTACAACCTCCAGTAGGTACGAGGCGTGATTCACGTTCTCATTGAACGGTTTGTGCCGTGACTTGTTTACAATGCAAGGTTCGTACTTTTTGTGCTTTGCTGCATTTGTCGCCTCTTCCACACCGTCAATGAAGAGGTCACGTACTAGCTTGCACTTCGCCATCTCCTTTACGACTGCGGGCGAGGAATGCCATAGTGACCTGTGCCAGGGTTCCAGATCAGCTCCTCCTCCTTTGGCCAGGTTGAAGGTGCCTTCCTGCAAGTCTATTGAATCTGTCACTGCGGGGATCACCTTGGTCTCCACGATGTAGAGACCTCCCTTGTACTTAGCCCCCAACACGGGCTCGCCGCCACCATCCTTCTGCACGAATGTCCCCTTTCTCCTAAAGAGCATCTCATACTCCTTTTTTGTCAAGCGGCTGACACTTAGAATGTCAGCCAAGCCGGGTACGTACTGCATTTCCTTGATGAAGCATTGCACCGGCTTCCCACCAACCACCACCTCCACGTCCTTGTCTCCTTGGCCAGCCGCCGGCTTGACCTTGTCGTTCGCAACCACCATGGACTTGCTGGACTTGGTGTAGTTGATGAACCCGACCTTCTTGACCTGGTTGTGCTCCTCTGCTCTACAGTCAAGGCATCGCCTGCTAGCTTTCTTGAGGTAGTGGTTTTGAGTGCTGTTGAGAAGCACCTTCTTGCCTTTTGCATCCTTGTGACCGGCCTTTGCCTCCTCAGTGCACTCATGGGCCAAGTGGCCCTCTTTGTCCCAGCTGAGGCATGCACTCTTCGTGGCGCCCTTCTTGTCGCTGCCATATCCACCACCTCCCTTTCCCCCACTTTTGCCATCGTGTGTTTTGGTGACGAGGGCCGATGAGGAAGATGAGGTCTCCCTGCAGCTCTGTTGCTGCACCTTGTTGTGGGTGTACTCTTCAACCACGCCATAGGTGAGATTTTCCTTTGTCCATCCTCCCAAGACGGTGATGAGAGGGCTCCAACTGTCAGGAAGGGCCATGAGGAGGGTCATTATCTACAGGTGAGTGTCGATCTTCCATCCCACGTTGTTACACTGTGAGGTGAGCAACTCGGTGTGCTGCATGGGGGTGATGACATCATCTCCCTCCTTGATTCTCATTGTTAGGAGTCGCTTCATCGCAAAGATTTTGTTCACCAGCGACTTGGATTGATGGATTACGCAGAGTTTTTGCCCGGCTTTGGCAGCCGACATGCAGTCGTGGAAGTAGCCCCACTATGACTCAGCCATACTAGATACCAACAGTATGAGCGCCTCTGTGTTCTTCTTTGCAATGGCCTCTTTCTACGCTACCGACACTATTGCTTCGTCAAGGACGTCCGTCCCCTTCATGAGCTACATTAGCCCCTCATGCACGAGATGGATCTCGAAGTGCCACCTCTATAGTCCAAAGCCAAGGCCACCTGAATGCATCTGGGTGGGTTGCATTTCCTTCCATGCCATTACGCAGTCTTCCACTCCAGGTCCTCATAGCTTGATTGCGACGTCGTCCGCGACGACAATCCCCTCCGCCACAAAACTTGTGAACTGTGTGAAGACCAGTCAAGGCCCTGGGTCCACAACCCTTTGTCAGAAAACTGTGTGGTGGTTGTTCCAACATGCCCTGATGGATCTTTGTTGTGTTCACGGCTACTTTTGTGCAGGTTTTGAGTCTAAGCGTGAGCTTTCTGGTCGCCTCATGTTATGTTTGTGGGAGTTGGCCAGAGTTGTAAGAAAGTCACTTTTGCGAAGAGGGGCAACGGGATTTTACATTAGGTTTTGAACATGGACATGATATGAAAATTTGTAGTTTTAGTTGTGAGCTCTCCAACGCACCAAACCGTGCATGATTCAGATCACCATAGCTCTCACTACGTCAGCCAAAGCGCGGCACTCCAATCCAGCTGCTCAGTCAGTAGCGCGCACCATGTCGCCCCACGAGGCACCCTCACACATCAAGGACCTATCAAAACTCCTTTCCGGGAACGCATATGTCCCTACACATAGTGGCTGTGCTCCTTGCACCTTTGGGGTCTGTTTTGACAATTCGATCATAGAGTTTGATGATGGGAATTGATGTGGTTCAAAACCTGTCCGCGGACCTGCAGTCCGAATTTCGACTGTCCACGAGTAACAATATGAACTACCGAGTTTGGGAAATTGAGTGAGGATTTTGGCGATGTCCCTCAGTAACAAAGTGCACTACTGGATCCGGTGAATACTATCCACCGGACGCCTCAGCAGCCTTCCGGAGAAAAATCCCCAGATGGGCATTTGTTACTCGTTCCGGCCGATTTTCGACTAGCATTCAAAGCGCAGCCAACTCCCTGAGCCGCCACACACACCCCAATTTTGGAAGCCCATATCTCCCTCATTACTTGTCTGATTCCAGTAAAACAACTTCCACCGGATTCAGCAACTCATCAAATATCAGGAGTAATTCTCTATGTTAGGATCCAAGAAATCCTCAAGCCACTAGATCCAACTGCGCGGATTTTCTTCTCTCTCGCGGCTCCTGTGTGCCTCCTGATGCCGCACTTGGGCATGCGGAGGGGCAAAGTTTAAACAGCAATTAGGTCGCATGTTGGGTTTAACAAGGGCATAACTAGGTTGCAAATAGGGTGCAAATAGGCTGCAACTTGGGTGCAACTAGGGTGCAACAAGAACACAATAGGATGCAACCACGGTGAAACTACGGCACAACTATGCTCCAACTAGGTTACAACTAGGGTGCAACTAGGGGAAAACTAGGCTGTAACTAGAACACAACTAGTGTGAAACTAGGGTGTAACTAGGGGAAAACTACTATGCTTCTAGGGCGTAGATCAGGTGCAACCTGGACATAACTAGGACGGAACTTGGGCGCAACTAAGGCACAACTAGGGTGCAACTAGGAAGCAACTAAGGCGTAACTAGAGCACGAGTATGGCGTAGCTAGGGCGCAACTACGGTGCAACTAGGCACCAATTGGTTGCAACAATGGCGTAGTTGGGATGCAACGAGGACATAACTTGGACACAACTAGGATGCATTTTGGAATCAACTAGGGTACAGCTAGGGCACAACTAGGACGTAAATGCAATGCAACTAGGATGCAACTAGGGTGTAACTTGGGCGCAACAAGGGTGTAACAAGGGTGCAACCAAGGCGCAACTAGGAAGCAAGTGTGGTAGAACTCCGGTGCATCTACGGTGCAGCTAGGGTGCAACTAGGATGAAACAAGGGTGCAACTAGGGCACACCCAGGACGTAATAAAGGTGTAACTAGGGTACAGGTGGGGCCAAACTAGGGTACAACCGGGGCGTAACTATGGTGGAACTAGGGTTTTAATAGGCTATAACTAGGACAAAGCTACTTCACAACTAGGGCATTTCTATGGTGCAACTAGGGCATACCTAGTGTGCAACTAGGCCGCAGTTAGGAAGCAGCTAGGACGCAGCTAGGATGCAATTAGGGTGCAACTAGGGATCAACCTGGATGCAACTAGGGTGCAACTAGGGTGAAACTAGGATGCAAATAGGGTGCAACAAGGAAACAACTAGGACACATTTAGGGTGCAACTAGGACGCAACAAGGTCACTACTAGGGCACAACTTAGGTGCATGTAGGGTGCAACTAGGGCACAACTAGGACACAAAGACAACATCACATGTAATCAATAAGGACAGAGTGTGCACCCTATTTGATGGCATTATGAAGTACCTCAATATTTCATTTGAAATCTTCTCCTTTCATGATCCTTGATTTGTGAGCCACTCTTCACAATGACTCAACGAGTAACATAGAACATGAGTAAAAATGATCTCGGCATTCCATTTAGATAGGCAGGCTTATTGCATGGACCGCACACTATGAGAACCAATGCACACTTACATAAACTACTAGATGTGGGGTTGGGATGACTACACCAACAACTCTTCCATGCAAATGCCGTCAGAAAGTTCACTGAATTTATTCCATTCTTCCTCAATGGCGGCCGGCTCCTAGTGGCACCCATTTCATTGGTGAAGCGTGATGGCGGCGGTCACTAGCTTTCTTTAGGTGCATGCCTTTTTTAATTCATTGGACGTTTATGGCATGGTTTAGATTTATGCATGTGCACTGTTGAACAATGCCAAAAGGCATCTGCTTACAATTTCTGATGTGAGCTCAAGTTCGTTTCCGAGGAGCAAGTGCTTCCGAGCATAATGAAGCTACGCCTAAATTCAACTAGTGCATGTAAGATGTTACCAAACTTGTCAACTTCACTTATGATCATGCTTGCGGTGGTACCATTGGCTTACTTTCTTGAAGTCTCATATGTGATACGCATCCACAATGTTCCCATATGAGCTTACATATGCAATCCAAAGGAGATATGTGATTTCATCCGCTCCCACTTAAAGTTCTTCTTGCTGAGATCTAATGGAAGGTGCACCACATGCTTCAATACGGTGATAATGAATTCCATATTCAAGTGGCAAAGGATTACCTTGTGTATTGGGCAAATCGTGGACATGGACACGACTCATGGGACCCATTGTTTTGAATGTCAGAAGTATTCATAACTGAGAATTACGACGAAACGGCTACCTGCTCACAACAACATATCCTTGATGATATCACCTTGGTACAAATCCCTACATGAAAATATGGAACAATGCCTTAACGATCAAATAGTGTATAACAGGGACTCCTTTTTACCTCTTGTGAGGAAAATCCTTCTCGGAGGGGTCGGGCCTACTGTCATTTCCTCTTTAAAGGCTAAAATTTGCCATCATGTTGCAATAGCCATAAGACCTTAAAGGCAAACCACCTTTCCACGGCATTCATATTCACATTGACCAGAACCTTTATCCTCGCTTATTATACATCATTGTGCCATGCAGTCTACCTACTCCGAGAGAAACTGAAAGATGGTAGAGTTTGGACCTAGAGGAGGGGGAGAATGCGGTGAGAAAATCTTCTATGTTACCCTCGTGACTTCTGAAATCCTTTGACCATACATGTAGGTATATTCAAATGTGGCAACTTTGTCCCAACTACAAAAGAAAAGAAGATTGTTGATGTTTCATTTTGAACATTGCAAGTGGGGAAATCATATAACATAAATGAGATCTTGTGGGGTACTTTCAGTGCATAGTTAAGTACATATATACACCATGATAACTATATATTATGTGTGATAAGTATATGGTATCCATAATCCATGTAAGTTGTTTTGGTGATGGTTAATGATTGTATACAAAATTGATTCTTGATGAAAAAAAAGGAGTGATATGAAGAACCAAAGTGAGAATCACAATGGATTCATTTGTGACATGATGGCAACTTCGTACATTGAAATCATGTGCAACCTCATATTTTGAATTTTTGTGCGGTTTCAAAATGGTATTTTTACTGCGTGAAAATGCAACACGTTCATTCTTGTCTCATTATGGGATGTCTTGGACAATGCAAACTTCATTCTTAACTTTTTTTACTAAGTAACTGAGAGCTTGACCCCCTTGAAGCTACTTCCTCCATCTTGTTTCTTTTTCAACATGGTCACCAAGCCTTGTAGTAGTGGCAAGTATCTCATGTTTTATAGATATTTGTGCACCACCTCAACATCCATATGCAAAAAATTGTCCAACTCCATAAGTTACGTGTCCTTTAAACTACGAAGAAAACTATTGCCATGTAAAACAGGATGAACAAGCTTGATAGTCACATTACACTACAGCATCCCATCCTTAACCTCCTATTTCTTGCCACATTGTCCCACTTTGGTAGGGGGCCGAGTACTTCATGGGATTATCTAAAGTAGCCCCTCAGTCTCCAACTATGGTGTTGCAACCCATCGTACAAACATTCGTAGGAGTGAGTGTTGGTGGGTGTAATGTCCACATAATCCAATGAACATAAGTGACCTATGTACATAAATTTCCATTACTCATGCCACATGTAGCATAGCCTTTTGACTTGAATCTCCTGCCTGAGAGAGAAAGAATCATTTGACTATCATAAAATACCTCATATTTGAAGTTATCCCTCTCACACAAAAAAAGAGATCATTGACTTCATCGCAACAGTGTGGTCAACCAAAGTTTGCAAAGGAGATTAGCTTATGTGGCATACCAATGCCATGCAAGACATCTCGTTGGTAGGTAATGGTCTTGAAGTATCTTGTGATCTCAAAATAGAGCTTGCATACTAACGACTTAAAAACACCAAAGATAAAACTACTAGCTCATGGATGATGCCTTCAACTTAAACTACTAGCTCTTGGTTTTCATCTGATAAATGATTCAGTTTTATGTACAAATCATCCCGGATGTACTCGATTTAGTGCATGATTAGCCTTTCCATGGACCAAAATATGATTTGGGATAAAAAACAATAAAGCAAAATCTGGATTATATCTCCCTTTTTATGACTTTTTTAGGCTCCATGTAAGCCAACTATGTTGCAAAAAAAACAAAATCTAGGACTACACGTTTTCCTTTATTTATTTTCCCCCACACACTCGCTTACATGATGTCAACTAATTGTGGTCATGCCACTCTTTGGTGGAACAAGCTACCTTGTTCTTACTCCTCTATTCTCAAGACATATAAAGAAGCTCTGGAAAAATAAGATATCCAAAATTAGTCTTTCCTTCTCCCTATAAGCACTCTAGGAAGCTTGCAGGATCATTGCATGCCAATCCTTTAAATAACATTGGTAGACGGTTACAAGCCTCGTTTACCTAAACAAGTGTCATCTGCTCCTATCACATATCGCCATCGCTCATCTTCAACTCCCTCCAAGAAGCAAGATGTGAGAACTGAACTAGACAACAATCCCTACATCATCTCCACTGCTTCATCTTCAGAGATACGCTTGTTATTATGTCTTCCAATAACATGTTGCATTGAACCACGTAAATGTGGCATATGAGTGCATTTGTAACGAATTTGAGGGTAAGCTTGGCCTACTGGGCCAAAACCACAAGAATTGAGGGTCTCCAACCCTCTACCCATCCCGTCCAATTGCCCACACGCCAAGGAATCGTTCAAGCCACGTGCATAGGCCAGCTCGCTCTCCACTCCTCAGATCTAGGAGTGGACCCATCTCGGCATCCAGTAATGGCCTCGGACTCTGGTGTTTTGATGCCAATGTAACAAAGTGAAAGCTTCATCCACCGGGCCAAAACCAAGGTAATCGAGGGCCTTCGGCCCTCAACCCATCTTGTCCAATCGCTTACAAGTCATGGACCCATTCAAGCCATGTGGAGAGGTTGGCCTACACTACAGCATGCAATTCTTCCCTTATGGCAGTGGATATTCACAAACAATGTGACTACCACATACTGTTGTAACCACACAACTCCTTTTCTCTCTTGTGAAATTTCATAGGTTCTTGACAAAAGCATAGTACACTATCCTTTTGTTTTTGGCTCAAACTACATCGTAAGGCACCCCAGTCTCCGACACCCTGTCGTTCACGGCAATTTTCATGTTTTTGTATTTAATGCACATTTTGACATCCATAGTATCCTTCGTTCTAATCCAGGCTCCCTTCCACTGCTGTGCATTTTTGCCCTATTCCATCCACCTTACTCCCTTGCTTTGAACCCATACCAGTGTGCCAGCCAAGATATTGCTTGCACCAAGAATGAGGTGGAAACATTGACATCTGAGAGCATGTCAGCATATCCACCCTCAAATTCCCTCGAAATCAAAAAATCTCAAATACACGTCGATATCCAAAGTACATATAATCCTGTTCAATATCCCTTTTATGAAGTAAGTTGGAATGGATAATGTCCTAACTCTAATGTCCAGCACAACGTGTCTAGTGAACAATTGCGAAAAATAAAGGACGATTTGGAAGATTAGGACACTGAAGTATTCTGGAACTAGCAATACATGTACTTCGATGAAAAGTGTTTGGATGGTTGCATCCATTTATAGAACAACAACGACACAGATGAGGCATTATTGGATTCTTGGTCGCTAGATCAAGCAACACATATGACGCCACGTCATGCGAAGTTACTTATAGACACTCTACCAAGAAGTCGGGGTACTTTGCAAATTGTGAAGCAAGCGTGTCTTCATGAAAGTCCACAGACATCGAGAAGTCGAATAGTATGAAAACATCAACGCAGTTCGTGGTTTTTTTTGGTTGAGACTTCTGGAAAGCAGACGAATGTGTTGAATCTTCTAGAGCATAATACTCAAGACCGGGGTGGCTGTCCAAAATGCCCTTGGCTGAATAGTGGAAAGAACCAGAAATCTACACACAGAGGGTCACAAATGTGAGCACATGGATGTCCACATGTGGAGACTAAGGAGTTTTGTGTGTCGAGAACGTAACATTGATGCCTCTCGTTGGCATCTCCTTTGTTTACACTCGCCATCCATATCCGTCAACCTTGAAGGGAAAGATTCCAGGCTGGAAATCATGCACCGGTTGATCTTGTCGCTCGTGGAACAAGATTTACGATCCCTTGTTCTCACATAGGATGAATTGACCCAAGGGCCCGTGTTCCTACCTTGTCATAACGTGATAACCCACACCAGGACCACAGCCTGTTTTGGGGCTTTGATCAACTAGAGGACTCGTCGGTTGCCGGTACGACTTGATATAGCCAGGCCCCTACCAGCTTGATTATTGCGCATGCCTGTCCCCCAACACAACTGGTGGAGAATTGCATCCAAAAATTTCTGGGAAGCCTAAACCAAACTCAAAGAAGTAATAGCAGGAGCATCCTTGGGACCTCTTTGGTCGAGGCAATCTGATCCAATCATGCATGTTGAATGAACCTTTATATAATATGTTTCATGTGTTTTGTCAGATTGTCTGCTACCCAGCTTCGATCATCGGCGTATTGTGGCCTATAGAATTTCCAGATTGAGATTTTCATCGACAGAAGATTGCCGACTGGCCCTAATGTTACCGAGATAGGGCGACCGCCCCCCCTGGTTGGTCAGATTGCTCGGCATGGCCCCCGGGTTGGTCATCTATTGAGATGGATTTCTTTACCAAACCACACAACATATAAGGGCTCCGAGGTCGAACTACCCTCTCAAGTATAGTGTCCATGTTTAGTGTATGGTGTCCATGCATTTTATGAAGTTGAACCAGACGATACGTTGGATCTCCCATTTGGGCCCTCTTTATCCATAACCTCAATTGAATTATTTTCTCGGTCAACCTTGTTGCATTTGAAACAACAAGGGTGAGCACCCTATCTTACCTCATTACCCAAAACAAGACTCACTGGCATCTGTATTGTTTCTTTCAAGGAGTTTATCTGTTTCAAGCGTTCATCTTGCCATCTCAAAGACTTCAAGGAAGGGATGTTTCATCTAAGCCACCGAAAGTGAATCCTTGCATTCCATTTGAATGTTGAATTTACTCGCTGTGGAACAGATGTATCGTTGGTCCTACATAATGAGGTACCATACAAACACGAAGTGTGACACTCAAATGCCCAGGATTGGGAAAAAACAGCCTCATATGCACAGTACAAAATCATGCTGCATTGAGGCATGCATTACCGAGTATGCGAGGAAAACCCGAAATGAAGTCATTCGTCCCGTGCAACATCAATACCAAGAGAAAACTCAATGTTTTTGCGTTGTCCGCAACCCTCCTTTCTTTTGTATGCAAATCAGCCTCAACCCCTATCCCTAATTACAATTGGGATCTAGGTTTTTATCTTTATGCTGGCACCTACCGGTCCCCGTGGTAGCGGTTGCCTAGTAGGTTCCCAATCAAAGCATAGGGATTCATGAACCAGTTGTGATGTGAGCCGTCACCGTCTGTCTAAAAAGCTTACTTTTTGACCACCCGATTGTGTCCTTGCTCATGCAGATTCTTGATGCGCACCCAGCTGGCATTGGATCACCGAAGGGAGGTGATCCAACCCACCACCAGCTCCCAAGCAGCTGCTAAACAAACATCTCGGATGCTTGCTGGGGTGCTCTAAAGTTCTTCTGCAGTCGCTAGAGTTTTCTGAGTGGACTAGCTCTTGAGCCTGGTTTGCGTATTTTGTACTTTGTGTCCACTGATTGATGCCAGAATTATGCGTGTGATGAGTCGTAGTGTTTGTCTTGATATTCTGCATCTCTGGATTCAGTTAGTGTTGTGTTTGGATCGCTGTGCGCAAAGTTATGGTAAAAATGATTGGGCTAATTTTTGGAGAGTCTGACACCGTTGGGTGCGTCACCCGCTGTGCACCATGGTAAGTATTTTTGCTGTGTACTTGTCAGTTTTCATTTCTCTCTGTATTGCGGAGCTAATGGAGCTTATGAGACTTTGCACGTCTCCCTAGCCTATGATGTTTCTTATGTTGTCTCTTGCACTTGCTTGCTTACTCGTGCATGAGCTGAGGGGACAGTGTCGTCTTGTCAACACTAGCAATGTTATGAAGCTTCCTCGAATTATTTCAAAACAAGCCCTAAAAAACTCTTCATGAGATAAAACAATGTATGAGAAAACCCTTTATATAGAGGTTTGTGATTGTTGGCACCTAAAAACATGACGTCGGCACGTCGAAGCTGCATCAGATGCGGCATCAAAACTGCTTTGTTTTTACACTTCCTTGTCAATCCCTTTGTTTTAGCAGCGTTTGCTAGGTATATGGGACACTTTGAACGCTGTGTTAAAAACAATGGGTACAGTTGAATAAATATACATGTCATCTGAGATTCAAAAATTCTATGAAATGTTAACACTTTATTGAACATTTTAAAGTGTCGCAATGTGTCATGTTGCAGTCGGGTTTCTCGTCCAGGCTTCTTTTTTTCTAAGTCCCCCCTATCCCTCCTCCCCCCCTCCCCCCCTTCCCCGTCTGACGGTTTCACGGTGCTTAACTACTGCTAGGGTGATTTAAGCCCCTCCCATGGGGAACCCGCACCTACCCCATCTCTCACCTCCTCTCACACAAACAGCGCATGACCATATATTCTCCTCTTCCTTGTGCCAAACGCACATCACTCCCCCTCGCTTCCTTGCAATTTCTCCCTTTCAACCCACATTATCCCATACTTACCCACACACTACCATAGTTTTCTCCCTCCCCCTACATCATCTCCCCCCACGCATGTGAGCCCTCACACGCAGGTACCAAAGCCCACCACATCGCCAGGCTACCAGGCTATGAGCCTTGAAGACGCAAGTGCGGAAGGTGAGGAGCCCACAATTCAGCCACACCCCTCTCCCATGCTGGAGCCTAGTGCTCGCTCTTTTGATTTTTTACCCTCGTATATTTGTTATCTTGATTTGCTCCCACACGAACTCTCTCCTAGATACGATGACATGCTATATCTCTCTAAAACCACCACAAATGTTTTTGAACCGCAAAGTGCATCTCACACAACAAACACTGTTAAACTGTTCCATTTTCACTGTAATGGTACATTCGTGTTAGAGAAACACAAGCAACTTCAAATATCTTTATACATGGATACACCCGACATCCTCCTTGTGACAGACACAAAAGTACAAGATCAGAAGTTGTTCACATTCTCCCCCCTAGCATCCCAGTTTGAGCTGTCTCACAACAACGTAATTTCCTCCCGGATGGGGGGCATTCTTATAGGATCGCGACACGGAATGAAAGCCAAAGTCACCTTTGTTAAAGGCGGACGTATAGCACATTGTAACATCATCAAACACGATGTTGAGATACGAAGCACAACAACATACGCACCTCCACAAGGTACCCATTGACAATAGCTCTGGAAAGTGCTTCATAAAGAACTCATAATACACCACCCATACATCCTCGCTGGATATTTCAATTGTGTCACCTCCCCCATAGATTGACAGCCACCTACAAACACGCGCGACAACCTCCTACAATCCATTCTTGACCAGTATGACCTCCGCAACACGTTTCGCCAACACCATGGTACAAAACAATAATTCATCTTCCACTCGAAAGCCCACAATTCCTTGTCACGCATAGACATAGTATACGCACAAAAGAACCCCCCCCCCCCTCTTCTGCATCACCCACATAGCCCACAAACTACTGCCGCCTTTTCTCAGCGACCACATAGCTGGAAACTATCTCCATGTGCACATAGCAACACACGGGCCAACAAAGGGCCCCGGATACTGGCGTCTCACCACATCCCTCATCTCCAAACCATGGGTACAGACCCTTATCACTCAGACAACCTCCCCCAAGTGGTCCACACAAAAGACCACTTTCATTCAAGAGCTTAAGAAACATGGTAAAAAGGACTCTATCCGACGGAAGAAAACAATCGCTCATCTACAACACAAGGTGCTACAATATCAAAAAGCATACCATCAAACCCAAGACCCAACAATCCTGACCTTTCTCCTATCCTTAAACTCATAACTTAACAAATACATTCAACAACGTGCGAAGTTCCTCACAGGAGCCGCTTAGCTTCGATGGAACACACAAGCGATGACACCATCCTCTTAATTACCAATTGCATCTGCATGAGAAAAAACCAAACCTTGATCCACAAACTTAAAACCAATAACGACGCAATCCTTGACACCCAAGCTGCCATCGCCAGAGAGGCAGCTAGTTTCTTTGCACACATATATAGGAAACCAGACCCCGCTTAAATGTTTGACACACTGCTACCTGCACGGCGAAGAAAAAGCCATCCACCTCACGTGTTTGACCAACTGATTAGACCCATCATTGATGCAGAAGTCTCCAACGCCGTCCTTTTGCAAGCCTCCCACAAAACCCCATGCCCGGATGGACTACCAGGCGAGTTCTACAAAGAAAATTTCCTTGAGGCACATGACCTTAAGCCCCTCATCCAACGCTACAACGACTTCTTCACAAACCCACGGAACCACCACAACTTTGGCGCCTATGTCATTGTCCTCGTTCACAAAAAGACGACCTTACCTCCTCACACACTACAGACCAGTCTCTGCTCAACGTATAATACAAATTATGGCCAAACTCATCACGGAACGCCTAAAACTGACCCTCCCATACATTGTCAACCAAGACCAAACAGGCTTTGTCTTTGGTCGCAACATACAGCACACCTTAACTCAACTACGAGATATCCATCGTTGGGCCACTACAACCAAAACACCTTTCTACTATCTCGCTGCCGACTTTGAACAAGCATACGACTCCCTCAACCATGATTTTCTCATCAGCACAGTAGCACACCTTGGAATCCCACAATACTTTATTAAATGAATGCAAATTCTTCATACTACCACACAACTCTTAATTAATGGGCACCTCACCCCAGCCATCGCTCTCCACTCCAGGGCCAGGCAAGGTTGTCCACTAGCCCCCGGCCTGTTCATTTGCGCCATGGAGCCCATAGCTGATTTTGTCAGAGAACGGCTTCTCGGGATCTAACCCACGCCGCATATCCGCTACACATACGCCGGATACGCTGACAACGCCACCATCCTCATCCACTCCAAAGAAGAGCTGAAGGCTTTTATGAAATGTAGCCAAAATCACTGGCCTCTGAGCCAATGCCTACAAAACCCTAATCCTACCCATCCAAGAACACACACCGCTTCCAACCCATGCACTCCAAACGATAACAAAAGGGCCAGTCCACATCCTAGGAATTCAATTTCGATGCACTCTCAACCTTGCAGACACATGACAAGCCATCTTGCAACTCATCAAGGACGTGATACCCCTATGGAGCAGTTTTTTGGCACCAGTCCGCACCAAAATCATGGCAATCAACAGCTACCTAAACCCGAAGTTCTTCTGTGACTCATACACGATCCTACCTCCCCCAGACATCGTGAACACAATGGAAGCCACCCTGTTGCAATTTATCTTCAGCCATAAATCACCAGCAGATCCAAAGAGGACCATTCGCCCCTACTCGCGAGGAACAACCACCACTCCAAGCAACCAACAAGGCCTAGGCCTTGAGTGGCTAGGCACTCTCATAGCCGCACAAAGCGCCACATGGATATAGAACTTATACAGCCCCAGTCCACAAGCATGGAAAACCACCCTAGTTCACAACTAACGACTTCCAAAGTCCAAACACCTCTTTTTCCACTGGAACTTCGCGACACCCTCCAACCACCACTCACCCGAGCACAATCTATGTTACTCGATAAAGTTGTTGATAAACTACCCCTAACATGACAAAGAAAAATGCTCACCCCTCCATCCATAAGCAACTTCTTACTGTACACAAAACATGTCACCCTCTCCTCCCTCTACGGCCTTCCTATGACCACCGGGTACAAAATAGACACCTCCCACGACCCCCCCATTGGCATCCCTCTCCGAGTTGATGCAGTCACCCACGCCCTTCGACCGCATCCCTGGCTGAAGCCAACGCATTTGGTCTTAAGCTTTCTTACCCCACTGTACGATCAGAAGGGGCGTCTCATAGCCATCCCAACCCAATACAACCTGCCTTGTCATAGAATAAAAACAGCCAAGACCCCCTTTCACGAACTATACAATAGAATTCTTCAAACCACATACCCGACCGCAACCTACCAAGAATCACGGTTGAAGCAATACCCTCTCATGCCACACTGCTAGGCTACGATACATAAGGCCATTTGATTCCTCCCCACCAATCTTCGCATACAAGATGTCATGTTACGCATTTTATTCCAAAGTATACAAGTAAACGCTCGGTACACATTTCTCCCTCCCCCATCACGAGCATCATTCACAAGGTGTCTTGCCGAAGAAAGTGTAGACCACTGCTTCCTCACTTGCCCACATTTGAACCCACTTGCCGAAAGATTATGCAAGCTATGTAATTATTTATTCCCAAAAAAAAGAACCGGATACAACCGAGTTGCTCCTCGGTCCTCTCGAGAACGACACCCACCCGTTATGGGAATTAATCCGAGCACACCTCTTGCACGAGACATGGCAAGAAAGATGGGCCTCCCCTAAAGGTAACCCCACCAATAAACTCACCCTCACCTTCTTCTACACACTTCAACAAACTCTCCACTTAAGCGCACAAATCATTGACCTTCGCAATAAATGTAGGTTAAAACGAAAGCAGCAGTCACTCACTCTTACAGCCTTCCACTTATGCGATGCAGATTTTGGGCAAGGTGAACCTACAATATCCCTCGCACTTAGTTTCCGTCTTTGGTGGAGACACCTCATACCGTATAAGCTGTAGCTTTGGGGGCCGGGCTCAATCCCCAGACTTCTTTTGGTATCTAGGTGATCCCCCCTTTCCTTACTGGTTACGATCATGGGAGGAAAAAAAGCTAGGGCGATTTCAGCATGCTGATGGCATAACTTTGGCATTTGGGCGATGCGGCACTGCTAGGCTGTCTGCGGCATTCCCGATTAGCGGATGGGCGAGTCCGGGGGCTGGGGATGGGCTCCCAAGAAAGTGGGGGCTTCTCATCCTGGTCATTTTGCTTTGGTCCGCGAATGTTTTCGCTCATGTCATTGATATCAAATATTTGGCGTCACTTTGACTTTTCTGAGGTTCCCTTATGCTTTCGAGGCAGTCGAGGTGCATTACCGGACAACATTCGCTCCATAGGAGGATTGAAAGGGGGCCGGTACAGGGAAGATCGACGAACACCATGGTGCCATCGTGGTATGCTCTTTGTGCGGATCGTGCGCCATAGTCGGTCAAAATCATTGGCAACATGTAAACACCCAAGGAAAGGCACCACAGTCCCAAGGGCGCTTCAGGTGGCTAAATCGACCGTCCGACTGGCAGGAAGCTCCAAACAGTTCGCTCAACCGTCTGAAGCTGCTCTTGAGCCGCCCGCCGCCGGCGAGTTGCCCGTCATTGTCGTCATTTCGATCTGCCTCCACGAGGGCGGACGGCCGTCGACGAAAAAGTGCTGCTCGCTCGCAGGGAAAGGCGTTAACATTAAAAAATTGCCTCGAATAGCTCGTCTGCCCAGCGCAACGCGCAAGCTTGGTTTCTCGCGAATTCCCAGCCACTCCTCCCGTCACTCGTGGCGTCTGTCCGGCAATGCCCGGCCGAATGGACGAGATGTTCCGGTCTAACGCAATCGAGCGATGGGCCAATCGCAGCCGTCGGCGCACGATAGCGGTGAGGGGAAGCATGCCGATGAGGCCGACGACGATGTGGATGGGGATGGCCTGTCCGCGCACACACGCTCCACCCCTCTCTCCCCTGCCGCTCGGTCGCTCGACGAGTGGCAGCGCCAGCAGCGACGACTGGTGGACCACCACACCCGGGGAGCGTTCCTTGCCCTTGCCGCAGCTTCCCGCTGGACAGGGTGACGCTCTCTGGGAGAAAGCTCCACAGGTCTGCACACGAATTTTGTCCACCTGCGATCAATCTAAGCACTTCGTTCCCCCTCCATGTGCACCATGGCAACTTGGCAGAGGTCGTGTCTGTGATCGCGTTGCAGTGCATCCCAACAGCGCGAGGAGTTCGGTACACCTTGCTCCCTTTGTGGAGGTCGTCCCAGCGCAAATTCGCAGGTCGTGCTTTAACCCGGTCTCTTGGCAGATACATCCGACCCTGCGGTCGCAGCGGTGGCAGGCGCAACCTGACACCGAATTTGCGACAGTTCCGCAGCCAGACTTGGAGGTTCTTATTTCAGCCCACCAACTTCTTTTCATCGAACTCAGAATCTTACCCTGTGCTGATTCGACGACTCCTCTCCCTCACACATGGCGACTTCGGGCGGATGGGGCGACATGGCCGACGGCCCCGGGGGAGCAGATGCCCCATTGCCGCCACCACCCCCAATGCCGGTGGGAATGCCCCAGTACCAGCAGCAGCAGCAGCAGCAGCAGCAGCCGCCGCCTCAGCAGCACCACAGGTCGTACGTGCCGCCTCATTTGCGAAACCGGCCTCAGGGTGCCCCTGCAGGCGGCGCTCCTGCTTATGGCGGGGGCCAGGCCTGGGCTGGAGCCGCGGGAGGTGGGTACGGCGGCGGAGGAGGAGCAGCGCCCGCACCAGCCGGATGGGCTCCCCCAGCAGCAGCGCCTGCGCCGGCGGGTGCTTGGGCCGGGGGCGGAGGCGGAGGCGGGGCGTGGTCCGGTGGCAGAGGGCCTAGAGGGGGAGGAGGAGGCGGGTACGGCGGGCGGAGGGGCGGCGGTTACGGTGGCTCGGAGAACGGCGGTTTCAGTGCCACCGGCAGGGACAGCAATCCGTTTGCGGAGAGCGAAGCGCAAGCAGCAGCGGAAGCGGCAGCGGCAGCGGCGACCGGAGCCCGGCCAGTCGCGGCGGAGGGCGGGGAGGCGGGGGGCCTGTTCGACGGGCAGAACACGGGCATCAACTTCGACGCGTACGAGGATATCCCCGTGGAGACGAGCGGCGACAACTGCCCGCCGGCCATCGCCACGTTCGACGACGCGGCGCTGCCGGCGGCCGTGATGGAGAACGTGCGGCGGTGCGGGTATAAGAAGCCCACGCCCGTGCAGCGGCACGCAATCCCCATCTCGCTGGCGGGCAGGGACTTGATGGCGTGCGCGCAGACGGGATCGGGCAAGACGGCGGCGTTCTGCTTTCCGATTATTGCGGGGATTCTGCGCGACGGGCCTCCCGCGGGGCGGCCAAGGGGCGGGCGGCAGGCGTTCCCGCTGGCGCTCATCCTCTCGCCCACGCGCGAGCTCACCACGCAGGTGCGCGTGTGTGCGTGCGTACGTGCTTGCATGCGTGCCTGCACATATGGGTGCACTTGCGTGCAGGTGTGCACGGGCCTCGTGTGTGAGCGTGTTTGTGTCTGATCGTTGGCCTGAAGTTGCAGTTGCAGCTGCGGTGGGCATGGGTGATGCTGGCGTTTGGAATTGGGCAGTTGACTGCTGCGGTCGCGCGTTCTGGCTTGTTCTCTGCTGAAATCCTGTTCCAGCGGGCTCGCGCATAGTGTGGGCAACTCTGCGCCAGAGTTGCCGCGAATTGCCAACCTCCATGCCAGTGATCGGAGAGTTAATCGCAGCAGCAGCCTCAGCAACCAGGGCATCTACATGGGCCCAGAGGCTCCGTGAAGATGGAAACTAGAAAATCTGGAGCATAGCTTTCTGTTTCTAAGCGTGCACATGCACATGCATGTGGTTTGCGATTTCTTTTTTTGTATGCTGCTTCCTTCACGCGCAGTCATGTTGTTGGTCGTGGGCCCAAGTGTTGTCGACGGCCGTGTGCTTGTTCACCCATGCGTCTCATGCTGAGAGAAAGCACATAAGAACGAGAAAAAGTACTATTCTGGCATGGAGACACGCAGTCCCCAACAGTTAAGGCCTCAAGAGATGCTCTCATTACCAGTGCGGCGTAAAACGACAGAAGATGTGTGTGGCCATTGTTTTCCCCACCAACAAGCCCAGGTCCCATGGAATGCCGCACCCGCATTTGAGCTAGCAGGGAGGCGTCTGGCAGGGAAGCGGTTGGCAGGGAAGCGGCTGGCAGGGAAGCGGCTGTCAGGGAAGCGGCTGGCAGGGAAGCTGCTGGCAGGGAAGCGGCTGGCTGTTGGTTCAGAGCGATCCCACTCTGTTTGCTCTCTGCGGCCTTTCACACGTTGACCAACCACGTCCTCCCCACCTGTGTGCCTCGGGCGCGCGGCTGCATTGGTGCATGCTCCGCATGTCTTTGCTCTTGACTGTCTGCGTCCAGATCCACCAAGAGTCTTCGAAGTTTTCGTACCAGACTGGCGTGCGCTCGGTGGTGGTGTATGGAGGAGCAGACATCGGCCGCCAGGTATGAAGGGAGATCCTGCTTGCTTGCTCCACATACCACTGAACCAAATCTGTTGGTTGGTCTGGTGTGGAGTACTGTTGGGATCATGCAGACCGTCTGTCAGTCCGTCAATTCATGGACAGCGCTTTCTTTTCATGTCTGTGTTTGTCGCATTCCTGTGCATAGTCTGGACCCCACTTGAGCATGCGTGAGTGCGTGTGTGTGCATGTATGCATGTGTGCGTGTGCATGTGTGCGTGTGTGTGGGTGGCGATGCTTACGATCAGTCGCTGAGCCTAAAAGTGTTTTGTGTGTGGGCCCAATTGTCATGCAGCCGAGTGAGTCCTCTGTGGGCTTCCGGCTGGTTGTGCGGTTGGTGTGTGGTGGTGGGTGGTGCGGAACTGATTGGGGGACAGCTCGAGGTCCTTCGGCTGCTTTGATCCTATTGTTGTTTTTCATCCATACGTCAGGGTTTCCTCTGCGGTGCACCTGCTTTCCACGAGGCGGGGTGCGCACACACCTATGGGGTTTGACCAGAGGCAGCCATGCACTGATCCCTGACCACTGACGACCATCTGTCGCTCGTCTGCAGCTGCGCGAGTTGGAGCGCGGTGTGGAGATATTGGTGGCGACGCCCGGGCGGCTGTGCGACATGCTGGAGCGTGCACGCGTGTCGCTGACAATGGTGCGGTACCTGGCTCTGGACGAGGCGGACCGCATGCTCGATATGGGTTTTGAGCCGCAGATCCGACGCATCGTGGAGCAGGAGGGCATGCCGCCCGTGGGGCAGCGCCAGACCATGCTCTTCTCCGCCACCTTCCCCAAACAGATCCAGGTGGGTGTGCTGCTGCGCTGGAGGCGGGGTGATGGGCGGATGCATAACTGGGCGACCAGTGATGGCGATGTTGACAGCAAGGGCAAGGAGAGCGACAACGACAATGTCGACGACGAGGGGAATG
>SZWC01004882.1:12004-24074 GCA_023375785.1 Penium margaritaceum | reverse complement strand
GGGGGAGAGTCGCAGGAAGGCATACACAGACGAGGGGGTGGGCATGAGAGTTGTGGAGAGGCGGTAGACAGCTCACCTTTCACAAGAGTTGAAGTGAGACATAGGGAAAATATGATGAAGAAGGGAAAAGACATGGAGAAGGAAATGGGAAGGCAGCGGAGGAGAGAGGGAAGAACGGACGGACTGGGGCTGAACAAAGAGCGGAGGTGAAAGGAAAAACCGAGGGAAGCGGGAATGTTCTACTGGAGGGAACAGTATGGATCAGGCAGCTGCAGGAAGGGAGAGAGGACCAAAAGCCAACGTCAAGGTTCAAGGGGATGAACTGACGCGTGTGAAAGAGGGAACGAGGGGGTTGGTGGGTGGGGTGGGGGGGGGACGACAACTGTACGAGGGAACAGGGAACGGGCTGAATGGAGAGAGGGCGCATAGAAAGGAAAAAGTGACAGCCCTAGCCGGTTTCCTTTCTATGCGCCCTCTCTCCATTCAGCACAGCCACCGTCCCTCGTTTCCGCACGTATTCCCTCTCCCACTCTCGCATGCCCTCCCTTTCTCTCTCCTACGTGCCCTCCCTCCTTACCTTGCAACCTTCCTTCCCTCTCACACTTGCCCTCACTCTCTTTTCTCAAGCACGCCCTCCCACTCCCTTCTCTTTGCGCTATTGCTCCCTCTCCCGAATGTCTCGTTCATTCCTGCCCCCCACACGCCTGACCTTCTTCCCTCCCTGACGTGCACCCCCTCCCTTCCCTCTCGTACAGCAACCCCAACACAACCCAACTTCCCCACCCTCTCAACGACGCGCCCTCCCTCCCTCTCACATCCGCGTCCATCTGTCTCAATCTCCCGCTCGCCCTCCCACTCTCCCTCTCTCCCTCTCTCCGCGTTCCTTCCGTCCCTTTCTCCCACGCGCCCTCCCTCCCTCTCTCGCGAGCCTTTCCTCCCTCAATCTCTCCTCCACGCCCTCCCCATCTCCCGCACGTCCTCCCTTCCGTGCGGCCTCCCTCCCTCTCTCCTTGTATCACGCACACACACTGGCTGCGGGCTCTCCCTCCCTCTCCCGCTCTACCACAGTCAGGCTCTTACTCGCTCCTGAACACCCTGCCTCCCTCCCTTTCGCGCTTCCTTTTTCCCTCCTCCGCACACGCACTCTCGAACTTCCGCTCTTCAATGATTCCACCAGCCACGCACCTGCCAGAGGCAAGGACCGGTGCGACCCCGTCAGCATGTGCGCACACGACACGAACAGTTGTTGGACTTGGCACGACTTCGGATGCTACTAACGCAACGGGGAGTAGATTTGCGGCAGTTAATGGGGTGAACCGACGCTTTGATGTTGATTTTGATTGTTGGGTTTGATCGATTTCGCGGTCGAAAACTGATTCTTTAGGGTGCGGCTGGGAGTTGTTGGGCCCGGTAGTTGGAAGTGCCGCGGCTGGATCGTTGGGATGCGTCGTTGAAGCATCGATTTTCGTGCGTTGAAACGCCATTTTTGAAGGGCTTTTGTTTTTAAACAGACCCATTCAAACAGGGCATTGATGTCATCATGCTTATGCTTAACGCCCGTCGGTTGTCGATGTGCCATACCCCGGATGGGGATGCGACGAACCGGGTGAGAATGCGTCAGCGAGCTTGCGAAGGACGAGCATGCCCAACACGCCGAAGCCACACCCCGACATGCCATCCTCGAACCCAAGCGGCGTGAGGAGGCTAGCCATCCCCCTGCCTGCCACACCAACGGCCGTCGTTGAAGACCCTCCTGGACGCCTCAACGATCGTTCAACGCTTTGTTGGAGGCCTCGTCGCTCCCCCCCCCCTCCCAACGACCACCTCCCTCGTCGCTGGTGACCCAGCGCTCGCCTTTGTAGGTAGTAGCGAATGCTGGTGGCGCAGTGCGTGGGAAGAGTGGCAAAAAATTTCAACAAATTCGTCAAATCGATGGTCCAACGACGGAAGCCAACGATATCGCGTGGGAAGGTGAGTGGTAGGTTCGTTTTTCGTTGGAATCCGTCGTTGACGACGGATTCCAACGACTCCCAGCCGCACCCTTAGTGCTTCTGCGAGCACGAGGGAACCGGCTTGAATCAGCGGGACCAGTGATCCTTCTCCGTCATTGTCGCGCTTCTTGACCTCCGCAAGTCGATGGACTTCCGACCTGATTTTTCGGGCGGCTGTTGACATCGATTGTTGTCACACCGACGGAAGCGTCCGCGAAGCAGCTCTTCGGCGACTGGGAACTTAGCCGCCTGTCGCAATTTCGCAAGAATTCTAAATGTGCGAAAGTATACGGACACTGTCGATGTCCTCGATCGGTATTGGAAACTAGTTTTCGTAGATGTTTTTAACTGAACGTCCTAATACCAGGCATTTCCTCTGATTCTCTCCTCTCCCGCATGTAAGACGTTACCCAGACGTTGGGAGCGACGACACGTAGGCTAAACCAAGGGTGCAATCGGTAGAAATCGGCAGTAAAGGATTGATTCTTCGACTGATTTTACAAACTGGAATTGGCGCAATCGTGAGCGCGTGCGAGCTCTCATCAGCCACTTCGTCACGCCGCGTCCCGCCAGTCGACCCAAGAATCAAAATCAAAATCAAAGTGTCGGTTCACCCCCTTAGCAAGGACCGCGTTGCGGAGCCCTTTTCTGATGGGGCAGAAATACCATATACCCCAATTTTCTTAGAATGTCCCTCCTCTCCTTCAACCTTAAAATCAAGATTTCTTACTCGCCCCTACTACGGAACAATGAATTCCTTCTGCCCGCACCCCTTAACTGTTATCCCGAATGGAGAGTAGATGGTGAACAGGTAGAAGTTGCGAGGCAGAAAACGATTAGGAATTTGGGATACTTGAGCAATTTGAAATTAGCAGTAAGTGTACTTCGATGACAAGTGTCGAAGTGATCGGACACATGTATACAAGTTTCGAGTTGCGACATGATTGGGGTCGTTGGGTTGATCTTCGAGCGACGCGTGTGGAGTTGCGTCGTGAGTGGTCGGATTCGAGAAGCTCTGCCAAGGAATCGGGGGACTTCAAGGATCGACGGTGAAGATGTTGGATGCATCTTCATAAATCGAGACATGTCTTGATGCATCGTAAAGTCGATCATAAGGTCGTGAAAACGTTGTAGATGATTCTTGAAAGTGATCAGAGTTGGCGAAAACTACAAGAAGGTTTGCCGGAGGGCGAGGGCAGTTGGCCGAGATGGTCTCGACCGTTGAAGTGAAAATCGAGGTCTCAATGCGCGGTGGGCTATATTCATAATGACAGAAATGCCCAATTGGAAAGACTAGGGACACGAGTACCTCTCATACTGTAGTTGCCTATATATTCGCCTGTTTTTCAGAACTCAATTATGAATTTGAGTAACTTTGAGGGTGATTCGTCCAAGACAATACAACTATTTAGGTGCTTGAATGTATGAAGGAAAACAATTCTTTCAGTCAAACGTAAAAGACAATACGGTATGTAACACTTCCCCCCTGTAAGCCGCGATGTACCTGCGCCCTTCACATGTGGCCCGGTGACGGCACTAATAGCCGTTGATCAGGTGTTCGACGTCTCGAAGGTGTTGTGATTTTTGACGTTCTTGTACAATCTACTTTGACCACTCGTGTCCATACTCGTGCAGATCCCTGAGGCGGGCCTTGGTGACACTGGTGCGACGACTGGCGGCAAACTACCAGCTTGGGGCTGGCCGACTACCGTTCCAGAGCCCCGGACACTGCCGGGACTTCCTGTTGTTTTTTCTGCAGCTTGCAGGAGGTTTTCGGCGGATTGGCCATGAGCCCGATTTGCATGCTTTTGCATTGCGTGTCCACCGTCTGATGATGGATGCATGCATGTGATAAGTCGTAGCGTCCGTCTTGTGATCCTACACGTCTAGGTTCAGACGGCGTAGCATTCTGACATGTGTGCGCAGAGTTATGGCCAAAACAGTGGTTTTGAGCCGGTTTTAGGACAGCTCTTGGACCGCCGCGTGCGACACCTGCTGTGCGCCGCGGCAGGTATTTATGCCATGGACCTGTCATTTGTCATCTCTCTCTGCAAATGCAATTGAAGCATTCAGACACTTTGCCTTGTGTCCCCTGGCCAAACTCTTCCCGTTGCGTGCACGACTTGTGACTGTCGTCACCGTCTGATCAGGCACTGACGCCTGGTCAACGGGAGTGTTGCTAGGAAGCTTTCTTGCATCTTCTCTTGGTCTCAGAGTAGTGAGACAGTTCTCAGTGAGGTGCGCAGCAGAGACGCAGCAGAGCAGTAGTAGTGAGAGTCACGGCTGCAGCGGATCCACTGGGGCCTATCGAAGACAACCGGTCGCCGTCAACGCAGCCCACACCCATCACGTGAGACCGTAGCAGCGGCATTGCCACCGTGCCAGCTACAGCATAGCAGCAGAGCAGGAGCAGCAGTAGCGGCAGCAGCAGCGTCGTAGCAGCAGCCACAACAGCGCGTGGCGGCTACAGCGAGAGCAGCCGCCTTTCGCAGTCGTAACGGCGGCTGCGGCAATTTCAACGCAACGTAGCAACGGCGAGAGCAACACAGCAACAGCAGCGGCGGTAACAGTGGCGCAACAACAGCAGCGGCAGTCACGGCGATAGCAGCAGAGCGGCAGCAGTTGCAGCAACAGCAGTGCAGCAGCGACAGCAGAAGCAGCGCGCGGCGACGGCAGCACGCAGTAGCCGCACTGCGCAGTAGCAGCAGTGGCATTGTGTAGCCGTTGCTGCCAATGCTGCGCACGCAGCCACGTTGCTGATGCTGCAGCAGCAGCTGAGCAGAAGCTGTTGCGCAGCTTCCGCGCAGCTTGCGCGCAGCAGCCCCGGAGCGGCTGCATGCTCGCGTAGAATCGCGAGAGAAAAAAAGGGGAGGCGAGCTGATGACAACATTTTTGCTTGCTGGCGTCATCATGTCGTGCTGACATCAGCAACCATCTGCTGACGTCAGCACCATACTTAACAAATTTTTTGGCCGGATAGTCAAAAGTTGCAAGCGTATCAACTCCTCGAGAAACACAGACGCTTTCAAAATCCGACAAACCTATCCTGTCGACTCATACTAAGAGGCGACATGAACTTGTCTGACAACAAGGAGGAGGGGACAGGTGATCCCTCCTCCTCTTATTGTGGGGTCCTGAGCCCACGCTCGCAGGCCATTGAGGACCTACAGAGCCAGCAGGATGAGATGCGTCGCCTACAGCGGGAGCAGACTGATGCCATCCGCACGCTGAGTGAGCTTCTGCATGCCCAGTCCACGGTCCCACGGCAGGTTTCCGAGGGAGCTGCCGGCGTCGCGGTCTCTACATAGCAGTCAGCTGAGGAACCCGTGACAGGAGCTAGACCTGACCCACCACATACTGACCTCTTGGATGATGATCCATTCATGCCAGGCATCATAGGCGACTCCCCGGATTATGAGATTCTAGTTCTTCAGGAGCGCCTCCGTTAGCTGCAGACGGGCACCAGATCTCCTCGGTTTCCTTTGTTACGATGGTCACACGACTTTCCGGGTGACTATCCCCTTCCAGGAGTTCTCCCCATCCATAGTCCTCCTCAGCCTGCGGATGCTCTCCCCACGGAGCTGCAACCCAAGGACTTTGAGACACCACCTCCACGGTACATCAGTGAGGATGGCTTCGACTGCTGGGAGATCCTCTTTCAGGTTTGGGCTACTTCAGAGGGAGTATGGCCCTACTGCCACAGCCCGTATCAGCCTACAGACCCAGCACAGGTGCTGACAGCAGCCAGGGCGATGCGCGGACTCCTATATGCCATGCCACGCGAGACCGTCGTCGATTTTCGCCCCTTCCTTGGCGAGGCCGGCACAGGCACCGGCGCCGATCCCCGCGGAGGTTGGGATTTGGCCTTATCCCTGCTGGCCGCAGAGACGTACGCTACTCGTCACCACACATTCGTGCCTTCCACTCTCTCTGTCAGGGGCCTACAGAGCCTGCAGCTGATTACCGCCTTGGGACCTCAGGAGGCACATAGCTGTGGGCGCTCTGTACGATGATGTTCGGAGTTTTCCTTGAGTACACTGACATCTTCACACGATACAACGACGCTTTCCTCGAGCCCTTTTCCGCCACTCTGCAGCTTCTCCCCTGGGCGCATCAGCTCTTCCTCCAGGTGACTTCAGCCCGAGAGACAGCCGTGGCCCATTAGGAGACTTCTCTTGCTGCAGCAGTCGTCGCATCACCACCATCTTCCCTCCTGCAGTCTCCTTCATCCTCCATCACGTCCTCATCTTCCTCCTCTTCGGCCCCGCCCACATCCACTCAGACACAGGGTATTGCAGCAACAGCTCAGGGTAAGAAGAAGAAGGGGAAGCGTGGATCAGGTCAGCAACAGTTACATCAGCAGTCGTCATCTAGTGGTAGCAGTGGAAGTTCTGTTCACTCTTACAACTATGGAGGCGCCCATCGCTACACCGAGTGCCAGCAGCCGCTCGACTGGGTGCGGATTACTCGTGGACTCCAGGCTGCACACGCCCTCCTTACCACGTCCATCACGTCATCCTCGCCTTCCTCCGGACGCGTGGTCGCAACGACTGCAGCTGTTCCCGCTCCCTCACCGGCGAGTAGCAGTGATGCGGACCCACGCGACCGCACCATCGCTGAGCTACGACACCTTCTGGCACTCCACTTTCAGGGAGGTGCAAGTGTGTTGTCATCGTTGGGTGGTCCATGGATTGTCTGTCTGTCCGTTCCTGTGGGTCGTAACGACGCGTGTGGGGGACCACAGCCAGCATGTGATGATGATGGGCCTGACTGCACCGATTGGGTTCATGAGACTCATCTTTGTGCCCTGCGTTGTTCCTCCCCACTGAAGGCTCAGTGTCCCTCTGATGCCGAGTGTTCCATTGCTCGTTGTACAGTGACGTCCACCAGTTGTGACCCCGGTGGCACTTGGATCATCGATTCTGGTGCCACTCATCACATGACATGTCATCGTAGTGATTTTGTTGTTCTCGGTCCTGTCACGTCTGTCCGTTCCGTCCGTACAGGCTCTGGTCAGTCTTTGCCAGTCGATGGTGTTGGCGTTGTATGTTTCAATGGTCCGTCTAGCCCCTTGTACCTTTCCAACGTGTTGTTTGTGCCTGATCTTGAGCTCAGCCTGCTTTCTGTGCGTGCATGCACACTGATGGGTCTCTCTGTGGAGCATACTACAGACTCAGTGACTGTGACTGCTACTGACACTCGCAGCGTTGTCCTTCGTGCCTTAGTCGTAGGTGATCTGTATCGCGTCTCTCGGACCTCCTCCCCTTGCTGTCCGTCCTCCTCCGATCGGGTCTTTGTCACTGGTGTTATGTCTCCGGAACACCAGCGGTTGCTTCATCGCCGTCTGTGTCACGTGGGCTCCGATACAGTGTCGATGCTCATTCGGACACAGCCAGCTCTCGGTCTTGACGCGGCTTCCTTCGAGAAGCCACCCAAGACCGATTGTCTGTTTTGTGCTCAGGGGAAGATGCACCGATGCACCTACCCTAAGTCTCGTTCCCAAGCGCTTTGGCCTCTCGAGCTAGTTCACTCAGACCTTCTTGGTCCTCTTCCGGTCGAGTCCCTATCTGATCGGGGCCGGTGTGTTTTGACTATGACAGATGACTTTACCGGGATGCGGTGGGTCTACAGCCTACGTCAGAAGAGCGACGCGGCCCTTGCGGTTCGACTCTGGCTAGTGATGGCTGAGCGTCAGTCATGTCACACGCTACATTCTTTCCGCTCGGATCGCGGCGGTGAGTTCCTTAGCGAGATGGACGGGTTCTTTGTTGAGCACGGGATTTTTCACCAGGTCTCCGCTCCTGCTACCCCTCAGCAGAACGGTGTTTCCGAGCGCTGGAACCGCACCATGGAGGACGCGGTTTACGCTATGCGGTCTGAGTGCGGTCTCCCTGAGTCCTTTGTCTTTGAGGGTTTCGCCTACATGACTTGGGTCTGGAACCGCCTCCCGCACGGTCCGCTTCCGGATCACTTTATACCGTATGAGCTCTTGTTTGGCCACCGTGGTGACCTTCGTCTTGCTCGCATCTGGGGATCCCTGGCCTCCGTGTGGTACACCGAGGACCAGCAGGGGTCCAAGGTCTCACCTCGGGGCCGCTTGTGTGCCTTTGTAGGCATTCCTCGCAGTCGACGATCTGGCGCTTCTGGGACCCTACTCGTCGTTGCGTCATGGAGTCACGCGACGCCCTCTTTTTCGAGTCTCTCACCTACCGTGACCTGACTTCGATCACGGCACTCTCCGCCACACATGTTCCTACGTATGAGGGTTCTTGGCGGATGGGGGAGACTTCTACGCCAGCGAGCGCTCTCACCAGGCTCATGTGTCCATTGGAGCCCCCTTCACCTCTCAGTCTCCGGCCCTTGATGACCCGGCGATCATCGCCGTCGGTCCGGAGACCTCACCTGTATACCCTGTTTCACGCCCCACAGGTGCCTCTGCTTTTGTTCCCGCTCCTACTTCTGCGTCAATACTTGCGTGTGCTGGCACTCTTGTTTTTGTGTCTGGTCCAGTCTCGCCTACTACAGTATCTGCTGGTGGCACTCGTGCCTCCGTGTCAGGTCCTGTCTTGCCTGCTCCTGTTGTCAGACCCAACCCTGTGTCCCCCACACACGCATCTCCTCGCACCGCATCACCTGCCTTGCCTTAGTCCCCACCAGCTATGGTCGTGCCTGTCCCTGAGCGTGAGGTGCGCCCCTCGAGCTCCGGTTACTCTCGTGAGCCCGATGGCCGTCTTCGACCACTGGATTCAAGAGCTCAGCGAGCGTCGGACCCCGCACCCAGGCGCCCCTCTCGCATCATCGCGAGTGGTGACCCCGGCACAAAGGCCCTAGGCCTGAGTGTCCGCACTGAGCTCACAGAGGTACATCCAGCGTGCCCCATGGGGCACGATCTCGTCGCTCGCGAGTTCCATATCGCTTGTGATGCATTAGCTGATCTTGTGGTTGTCAGGCCTAGCAACGAGGCGTGCGCCCTTGCCATGCAGAGCTCTCCCTTTATGGCCCCCGACCCGGGCACCCTGAGGGAAGCTCTCTCATCACAGGACGCTGACGCTTGGCACGCTGCCTGGGAGGATGAGCGTTGCACTATTCGAGAGCAGAGAGTCTACGAGCTTGTCGACCAAAGGTAGGGCTGCATCGCACGTAGCTCGTTGGAGGCAGAGTACGTTGCTTTGGGCGCAGGGGATGCTGAGGCGGTATGACTGCAGCGCTTGTTTCTTGAGCTTGGTCAGTCAGTATTCGCCATTGTGCTTTGTTGCGACAACCAGAGTGGTCTCGCCATTGCGGAGAACTCCGGGGTCTTTCACGCTCGCACGAAGCACATTGCGGTTGAGCATCACTTTGTGCGTGATCTGGTGGAGCGACATGTGATCTCCGTCATGTGGGTTGGCACTGACATGCAGCGTGCTGATTTCTTGACAAAGGCACTAGCTCGCGGAAAGTTCCTGGTGGCCATTCGTTCTGTTGGGCTTTGCCCTATGCCTGAGAGTGGTTGAGTGTGGGATGTGTGTCCGTGTCCCATCTGTTTTTCACGCACTCTTGTACTTGTCCTAGTGCTGCACGTGTATGGACATGCGTACCATCGGGTCATGGGGGAGTGTTGTGATTTGTGACGTTTGTGTACAATCTACTGTGACCACTCGGCCGTGTCCATACTCGTGCAGATTCCTGAGGCGGGCCCTGGTGACACCGGTGCGTGGACTGGCGGTGGACTACCATCTTGGGGCTGGCCGACTACCGTTTCAGAGCCCCACAGACTGCCGAGACTTCATGCTGTTTTTTCTGTAGCTTGTAGGAGTTTTTCGGCGGACTGGCCATGAGCCCGATTTGCATGCTTTTGCATTGCGTGTCCACCGTCTGATGATGGATGCATGCATGTGACCAGTCGTAGCATCCGTCTTGTGATCTTGCACGTCTAGATTCAGACGGCGTAGCATTCTGACATGTGTGCGCAGAGTTATGGCCAAAACAATGGTTTTTGGCCGGTTTTAGGACAGCTCTTGGACCGCCGCGTGCGACACCCGCTGTGCGCCGCGGCAGGTATTTATGCCATGGACCTGTCATTTGTCATCTCTCTCTGCAAATGGTATTGAAGCATTCAGACACTTTGCCTTGTGTCCCTTAGCCAAACTCTTGCCGTTGCGTGCACGACTTGTGACTGTCGTCACCGTCTGATCAGGCACTGACGGCTGGCCAACGAGAGTGTTGCTAGGAAGCTTCCTTGCATCTTCTCTGAAGGTTTTCGTAGGGTTCCCAACTGTTATGCGCCGTGTCATAGCTATGCCACTTGACAAGATATTCTGTTTCTTTGCCATGTCGTCGTTGGCTGAGGATGTCCTCAATGGCGTAACCGGTGTCCTCGTCTACTTGTACAGGAGGAGGTGGAGGGACATCACTGCCGAGGAAGTTTTCTCCGGGGTCTCAGTAGTGCTTCAATGTGCTGATATTGAACATTAGATGAATGTGCATGGAGTTGGGGAGTTTGAGTTGCGCAACCACGGTGGTTTGCATGCGCTTGATCTCAAACGATCCCAACCAATGGGGTTTCAGCTTCAAACAGTTGGCCCCGCAAAGTTTGATAATGGTGGAGGTTAGAAGGACTTTGTTATCGGCGGCGCAAACATTGCCGTTGCAGTGTCTGTCGGCTACTCATTTCATTGTCGCTTGTGTCTTGGTGAGTGTCTGTCGCGTTTCATCCCAGATGGTGGAGAAGTCACGGAATTGGACGTCAACGAGGAGAATATTGCTTTGGTTGTGAAGTCTTGCTAGTGTGGCGGGAAGTTTTACAAACACCACTTCAAACGAAGTTTTACCTGTTGCGGTGGAGAACGCCGGATTGTATGCGATTTTGGCGGTTGAGAGTTTTTGTGCCCAATTTGTCCCATGAGGTTTGCATAATGTTCAAAGAAGTTGATAACACATCTGAACGGTCTACTCATTTTGGCAATCGGTTTGAGGATGGAACGCTGTTGAAAGCTGGATCCGACTACCGCAGCGAGTCATGAATTCATGCTCGAAATGGCTAGTAAATCGACCGTCTTCATCAATGGTGATGGTCCTTGGCACACTGTGTAGCTCCACGATGTTGCTTAGAAACAAGGATGTTGTTCCTGTGGCGGTGACGATGGTCGTTATCAGACTATAATGGGAAATTTGGGAAAACCTCCCGACAACCACGAGGATTGCGTCATATCTCACGGGTTTGCCTGGTAATTCCGTGACGAAGTCCATGGAGATGTCAGTCCATGGTTCCGTCGGAATGGGGAACGGTTGTAGAAGTCTAGGTGGCCGTGTGGGACGAGATTTTTGTCGCTCACATGTGTCGCATGATTTGCAGAAGTTGTCCACGTCGGATTGCATCCAATCTCACTAGTATTGTTTTGCCAACTTCTTCAGCGTCTTGTCTTCTCCGAAATGTCCACATGGACCTGTGTCGTGGTACTCTTCGCGCAGCATGCGACCGAGTTCATCGTTCAGGGGAATGACCACCTGGCGAGTGAAACGTCGTCGCCAATTGGGTTTGTTGTATAAGAACTTTGTCTTGTCGTATTAGCCATGCTAGTTGTAGCCTTGTGTGAACAACTGCTTGAGGTACGAATCTCGCTGCATTTGAAGTGTTGCTGCCTCGGATGTTGTTTCAGTGTCTTGGTGACCTATTGACTTGACGCCACTCATGTGCAGGCAAGCTGCAGTGGTCCACGACCATGTTGACAACCTCAGCTTCATCTTGCACATTCCCACGTGCACACATGAGTTCCTTGGTGGCCAGTTCACGGATGTCACATTCTTGGCAACATCAAATCTTCTCTCCAACAGTTTAATTCTTTAGAGCGTAGTTTTCTGCTTCCACTGCTTCCTGTGGTTTGTCATTCAGTGACTCGAGTGAACCGGTCTATTGCCGGGCTCTCTCTAATTGCTGTTTAGGAGCTGGTCTATTTTCTTGGATTTTCCCATAGACCAGCTGTCATGCAGCTTGCTCGTGTGTTGGCCGTACCGAGAGTGGAGGGGATATCCCCCTCGCTCCCTTATTGTTACGATTAACCCTCATTCTTTAAACCAGGGAGGGAGGGAGGGAGGGAGGG
>SZWC01004881.1:134698-147393 GCA_023375785.1 Penium margaritaceum | reverse complement strand
GGGGAGGAGGAGGAGGAGGAGGAGGAGGAGGGAGGACGAAGAGGCAAATGACAGCAACAAGACACGCAAAATTGCAGCCGCATAGGGGGGCCTGGTCAAGGCTACATGGCAGGCATACCAGCTCAGCGACGTAGAACCTAGCCATGTCCTCGTCGAGACACCCGAGCGCCTGGAGCAGGCTGAAGAGGTCGCCGCCGTCAAGGTACTCCATGACGAGGTACAGGTGGTTGCGCGACGTGAACGAGTAGAAGCAGCGCACGACAAACGGGCTGCGCACGCTCGCCAGGATGTCGCGCTCCGTGAGGATGCCGTCGACGGCGTTCTTGCGCAGCATATCGGCCTTGCGCAGGACCTTGATGGCGAACAGGTCGCCCGTGGTGCACTTGCGCGCCAGAAACACGCGCCCGTACGCGCCCCTGCTGATGGGCTTGAGGATCTCAAAGTCGTCGATGCTGGTGCGCCGATGCTGCTGCTGCTGCTGCTGGTCCTGCCACTGGCGCTGATGATGTTGTTGCTGCTGCTGCTGCTGCTGCTGCTGCTGATGCTGCGGCCGAGGCTGCTGGAGATCGCTCCACCTGTCCACGCCCTCCATACCACTCAGGCTGCCCTGGCTGCTCGCCTGAGACACACAGGGGGAGAGCCAAGAAGGGCCCCCCACCCTCCTGTGTGCGTCGGGAAGGCCCTCATGGGGTTGCGGGGATCCTGCGATGAAGTCGGTGTCCCCCTCCCGGCCCTGGCTTCCATCCTGGCTGGACTTGTCACTGCCGCTCGCGGGCAGGAGCCAGGAAGGCTGTTGGGGCGCAGAGGAAGGAGAAGGGTGCTTGTCCTGCTGCTGCTGCTGCTGCTGCTGCTGCTGCTGCTGCTGCTGCTGCTGCAGTAGCAGATCACGTGCGTGCAGTGCAGTAGTCTGCTGCTGCCAGGCAGGGATGAGGGAGGGCTGGTTCCGAGACGCGCTCTGCTGCTGGACCAGCGGTTGCTGGAGCTGCTCTTGCTGCTGCTGGTCAGCGAGGCCAAACTTGTCCCTGCGTGTTGACAAAGGAAGAAGCAGAGAGAGAGAGAGAGAAGTTAACTGGAAAGAAAGTGCTCAGATGGCCTGGTCCAGCAGTGCGAAGGAACAGATCAAGCACCATCACAGCAGTGCAAAGGAACAGATCAAGCACCATCACAGCAGTGCAAAGGAACAGATCAAGCACCATCACAGCAGCGCGGCAACAGACTTAAGCACCATCACAGCCTTGTGTCCACAGACTCGATCCTGTCGATCCAGCACATTCAACGACACGCTTACCACACAGCCAGCACGGAAGAGCGCACGCACCGTATTCGGCGAGCGATGCGGTGCCCGAAGATGTGCACGGAGAGGAACGAAGGCGGAGCGTCGGCCACCAAAGTGAGCACGTCCGTCAGGTCGGTGCCAAGAAGGTCCTCGGCCGCAGGGTCCCCAGCAGGCACGTCCGCAGCGTCGAGCGCGATGTTTGCCAGGCCATCCACCATGGCCACCTCCTCCAGCGCCCCCTCCACAGGCCTCAGCATGGCAGCAGCCGCCGCTGCCGCCTGCGCGCTCTGCGGGCCGAGGCTCCCCTGGCGCAGCAGGGGGTGCGCGCTCTCCACTGGCATGTTCCAGCTCCCGCTGCCGTGGCCACCAGCAGGCGACGTGGCAGCGGCCGAGCTGAACGCCTTCATCGACGCACTCCCAGAAAAGCTCCAGGGCCCAGCCCTGCTCGAGCAGGCAGCAGCGGCCGCGATGCCCGCCAGCCCACTCACTGCTCTGGCGGGAGGGGCAGGCACGGCGGGGAACGGTGCTGTGCTCGGGACGAGGGAAGGGGGGTTGCCTCCGTCGCAGGGGCTGCCCAGACTCGCGGGGGAGGGGACGCCTGCTGAAGAGGCGGGGGAGTACAGAGGGGACCGACGGGCAGAGCCAGGAGCAGCCGCCGGAGAGCCAGAGCCACCCCCGGTGCCGGCAGCGCCGGCAGCGCTGCCGCTGTTACTGCTGCTGGCACCGCCGATGCCTCCACCGGCAGAAGCGAGATTGGGAGAGAAGTGGGCAGAGAGGGGACCGCCTGGAGAGTCGAGCCACGCAGGCGTGGGCGACGAGAGCGAGCCGGGACTGCCCACAGACAGGGGGGCGAGGGGGCTGCTGCGGTAGGCGAGAGGCGACGGTCGACGCGTCGGGGGCGACGAGGAGTTGTCCACCTGCACGTGCATATGCTGCAGTGGAGCCTTCCCCCTTCCAACAGCTTGTGGTATCCACACTCCCTGCCCATGTTGTGGTGGTGCTTGCTGCTGCTGCTGCTGCTGCTGCTTGTCCTCTTCTGCTGCCATGAAGCGAGTGTGGCTAGGCTTGCAGCAGGTGCGATGGAATGAAGGGCTTGCATGCCTTCCTGAATCTGAGGAGACAATCTCTTGTCCCTCCGCACAACACCGGCAGCGACACTCCAGCGTGTCTGGGGAAGCCAGGACTGCAGTGAAGGACTGCGAAGCTTGTGACCATTCCACCTCTGCTCCCCCGCGTTCCCCCGCAGCCACTTTACCATAAGGCTCCTCTGAAGCCATCTCCTCCTTCACTGGAATGGACTGCTGTATCCCCCTACCAGAAGGAGGAGGAGCGGCAGCAGCAGCAGCAGGCCAGCTGTGCGCAACAGCGGGTGCAACAACAGGAGAGCAGAGCGCAGGCACACCTCCCATGCCTTCTGGCCTCCCTCCCACTGCATGACTGCCTGCTGGAGGCCACCTCAGCGCAGCAGCAAGCTCTGCTGCTGCACCACGCTGCAGCTGCTGCTGCTGCTGCTGCTGCTGCTGCTGCTGCTGCTGCTGCTGCTGCTGCTGCACACGGGCCTGGATCTCATTAGAGATGCACTGAAGAGCGCTGCCCAGCTGGCGCAGGCAGTCATCAACGTCCATGCCGGGGCCGTCACAGCGGTGCGCAAGCGCACACAGGTGCGAGTGCTGCGGCAACTTGGCGAGGTTCACGCCCCGCTCGCATATGCGGCATATCACAACCGCCTCACCCCCCAACTTCCCGCTGCCGCCACCAGCGCCTCCACCTAGTTTCTTGGAACTGTTGGGGTCTTTCGTCCAGTATCCGTACTTCAACGGCAGGAGCTTGTCCTGGGGCACGGCAGCAGGAGGCGGGTCGATGACTAACGCTTGCTCGTCGGAGGTCATGGATCGAAACGACGGAAGTTTCCCGCTACCTGAAGACTCAACAGCCAGACGGCTGAAGCTGTGGTGAGCCACGGTGTGACTGCGCATGCCGCTGCCGAAGACGTTGCACAGGGAGGCTTCGGCAGCTGCAGCCGTTGGGCTCGAGCCCGCACTTTCATCGCTGCTGCCCCTGCTTCCTGTGCGGAAGCCAGACAAATGCAGCTCCGCCGTGCTGAGGTCGTAGCGACCGCTCAGGCTCGAACACTGAGTCTGGATGCTCAGCTTGCTCATGTTGCTGCTGCTCCCGCTGCTGCTGCTGCTCCTGCTGCTTGTGCTACTGCTGCTGCTACTGCTGCTGCTGCTGCTGCTGCTGCTGCTGCTGCTGCTGCTGCTGCTGCTGCTGCTGCTGCTGCTGCTGCTGCTGCTGCTGCTGCTGCTGATGCTGATGCTGATGCTGATGCTGCTGCTGCTGCTGCTGCTGTTGCTGCCAACCCTGCCATCGCTGCCACTGCAGCTGCTGCTGCTCATGCTGCTATTGCCGACGCCACGGTCGCCGTCGCCGCTGTCACCACCGCCACTGTGGCCACCTCCACCGCCACTGCTGCTGCTGCTGCTTGTGCAGGTGACATTGCTGCTCAAGCTGCCGCTGCCGCTGGCCACGTTATCCTCCACTGCACTGCTAATCCCAACGACACTCTTGCGGCTACTGCTGCTGCTGCTGGCAGTGGCAGCGTTGGCGACGCCGCCGTCAGCACTGGCGCACGTGGGCTCGGCCGCAAGCGCATCCCAAACGCCGTCCACGCCTGCACTGCAGCTGCCCATGTCAGCAGCGCTTGCCTGGCCGGGCTTTCGGAAGCGGCTCCTGGAAAGGCACTTCATGACGAGCTTGCCTGTGGACACGAGCGAGGTGGGCAGCTTGAAAGTGCCGCCTGGGCGAGCCACCCCAGGTGGGCCCGTGTGGTCTGGCTGGTTCAGCGTGGCAACAGAGTCCACCCCGCCGAACATCCCTGCCACTCCTGGCCCGTGCTCCGGCTCAGCTTCCCTCTCGCCACTGCTCGAGTCCTGGTCCTCCGGTGCACCGCACGCGTTCTCGTGTGCGGGTGCTCTGCAGTCAAGTGCTGCGTCCGCGGAAGCAGGTGCAGACGACGCGGCACAAGTAGAGCAACCACCTTGATTCAGCTCGTGGGTCCCGCACGCGTCGCTGTTCCTCCTCTGCATCGTCTCTCCGACTTCCCTCGGCACCTGCTCCTCGTCGTCCCGAGGCTCCTGCTCGCTGGGGCGATCTTCATCCACACTTGGGCCTCCTTTCTCGCCGCCAGAACCAGGGCCAGCATGCTCGGCAGGAGTGCAGGTGCTTGGGCTCATCAGGGTGGGCGTTGTCTTTACAGACAACTTCCTCTCGGCGTCAACCACAGCCTCTCCGGGGAATTCCTCACCCCCATCCTTGCCTTGCGGGGATGCAGCAAGCTTGTGCTTGGACTTCATTCGTTGACCGCGTCCCCGACCCACAGCAGCCCCAGGAACAAGACCCCCTCCCTCCCATCGACATGACCTTCCCTCAATCTCCTTCAACCACCACGCAGAAGCGATCCTCCTCGCTCCGTCTTGCCCCACCAAGACGCTCCGAACGCCGTCAGCCTCCTCCTGCCCTCTTCCACCGCCACACATGTTCCCGCTCTCCCCCACCTCCTTCTCGCCACGGCCACAGCCACCCTCGTCGCCATCCCCATCGTCGTCATCATCGTCTGCTCCCTTCGCCGCAGGCAGCCTGCTGGCCTCCACCATGTTCTTGACCTGCAGCAGCCGCGCCGACCTCGTCAGGATGAACAGCAGCCGCATGTACACCTGGCGTGCGGGCCCACCAGGCGGCAGCTGGAGCCGTGCCCTGTTGACATCCGCCACGATGTCGTTGCACGACGCTTCAAACTCCTCCGCACTCATTGCCACACACTTGTCCGCGAGCTCACTCACTTCCTCCACCACCGCCTCCAGCTCTACGTCCCCGTCAGTCTCCGCTCCGCCGTCCTGCTCAGCCTGTCGCTTTTCTTCCCGAACGTTCTCCTCCTCCTTCGTAACCAACAAATTTCCCCTAGCCAGAGTGGAAGATTTCCTGCCCAATGTCCCATCATCCTCTGCTGCTGTTGCTGCTGCTGCTGCTGCTGCTGCTGCTGCTGCTGATGATGATGATGATGATGATGATGATGATGATGATGATGATGATGATGATGATGATGATGATGATGATGATGATGATGATGATGATGATGATGATGATGCGGATGCCGATGCAGATGCCGATGCCGATGCCGATGCCGATGCCGATGCCGATGCCGATGCCGATGCCGATGCCGATGCCGCTGCCGATGATGATGATGATGATGATGATGATGATGATGATGATGATGATGATGATGATGATGATGATGATGATGATGATGCCGTTGCTGCTGCGACTGCTGCTGCTTCTGTTTCTGCCGCTGCCGGGCTGACAGGGGAGGACAAGTCTGCAGCAGAAGCTGGTGAGCCGCCCTGTGCGGCCGTGCACCATGGCGCCTGCTTGCGGGTCCTAGGAGGGGGAGTGAGCAGAGGCGGAGCAGGCACCAGCAGCTCTGGGAGCTCGTTCAGAAGATCCGCCAGGTCGGCGTCGATGCGCGCCTTGATCACTTGCGAGTCCTGGGGCGACCAACTCTGCACAAGGCATAGACCATGCACACACACGCGCGCTCGGAAGAGCAGTGAGGGTGACTCAGTGAGGGTGTAGGAGGAGGCTGGGGATAGCAAGGGGAAGTCTGAGTGGTGGTGGTGTAGCAACAATGGCAGGGATCGAGCAGCACACAGCCGGTGCCTGCTTTGGCTGCCAACAGGTGCGTCCATGTCTCGAGTCCGAACGCATGGGGTGGCTGTCAGACTTCGGACTTCAAACCTCACACCTCACACCTCACACCCCAAACTTCAAACCCCAAACGTCAAACCCTAAACCTCAGACGGCACACATTACCACTCACAGCAACAGACAGCAGAAGCGAGGGAGATGGTCATACCTTGACAGCGCGCTTTGTCAGAGACGCTACTGCCGCAGCAGGTAGTGGGTGCCGTCCAAACTGCGACATGTGGTGATACCTCTGATGCTGTTTTTGCTGCTGCTGCTGCTGCTGCTGCTGCTGCTGCTGCTGCTGCTGCTGCTGCTGCTGCTGCGTGCTGTTCTGCCTATCTGGACAGGCAACTCTGTCGCCAGATGGGTACGAAAGTTGTGAGCATGCCTCTCGCTTCGCCTTCTGACTGCGCCACTCCTGCTGATGCACCTGCTGCTGCTGCGCCTGCTGATGCTGTTGCTGCTGTTGCGAAAGCTGGTCCTCCTCCTGCTGCACCTCTTTCTGCGGCTGCTGTTTCCGGTGCCGCTGCCATCCTGCTTTCACTTGTCTCGCTCGCCCCTGCTGCTGCTGGTGGTGCTGCGCTTCTCGTCGCAGTAACCTAAGCTGCTCTTCGAGAGAGTCCCGCTGCAGCAGGCGGTTGCGGTAGCCCTGCGCCACGTCGCTGCGCATGCGCCAGGACGCGGACTTGACCAGCCGCGGCTGCCGCCTGGGCGAGCCGAGGCTGGCCACCGCCGTGCTATCCTCGCTGCTCATCGTCACCTCCCGCTGCCCCCCGTCAGTGTCACCCTCCGTCGCTCTACTTTGCCGCGCGGACAACTCTGTGCTCGGGTGCAGATGCACCAAACGGCTTCTCTCCGGCGAAGCTACGCTACAGCCTACAATGACTCGCATCTGTACCTACTGCTCTTGGCAACGTCCCAACTTGCAAGGGCTTGTTGCCTAACTCCTCATTTAACAGCTGTAATCCGACATGGATCATGCGCCTGTCAGCCCTCAGATGCCGAGAGACTTCTCTGATCGTCAGCTACCTAGATCGGGGACGGGCTAGGACTTGAAGTTGAAGCTGTAGGAAATGCGCGTGCCGGTTTTTCGGCATCAATCGGAGGAAAGGTTTCCAAATTGGGCAACGGCCGGCGTGCGGGTGTCTGCATCGAGGTCGGCATCAGGGTGGGCTGCACCTAACGCGGCCTGGTCACCTGGAAAACCCGAAAAAACTAGGTTTCCTTGCGTCGTCCTTGCAGGACGGACCCGCGGCGTGCGGAGTGCGCCTTGCTGCGTGCCGATCCGCGCACACGCCTCTCCGTAGGATGACGCGTACGGCAGAATCCGCGGCGCCCGCCATGTTCCAGGGTGCAGTCACGCCCGCCGGTTGACGCGCGTGAATCTGTTGCATCCACAGCTTTCTGACAACTACGCAAACATATTGCAAAACCTAATCGGCAACCGACGAACACATCCGGAAACTTTGACAGATAGCACAAATCTATCACACGTCATGACATCTAACAGTAATATTATTACGAAGGCGGCCTTGTCAATAGTGAACAGGTTCAAGGAAGCAAAATTCACATCGTTTGAAAACCAGTAAAATGATTAAATTTCATTTGAGCAATACTTCTCTGACAGGTATCGTAAATTTCATCACACAAAGACAAAGAATAACTGAAACGAAAAGTATTCAACGTCTTAAGCGCACCACAGTTGCAATCACTCGATAAACCCATTCACTATGATTTTTATTGGTGTTCTAGAAATCATCTAACTGTGGAAAAGAATAAAAATTAAAAATTTATCGTATGGGTCTAAAAACACCGTTTGTCAATGCCTCGCGGCTAACCCTTGAAAGGTACGTCAAACAAGTATGTGTAGAATGCAAGATTCATAATCAGTGTAAACATGATAAATCCCCCTTCTTTTCACAACGTCATGAAAAATAACATAACTACAAATGATTCAAATGGAACAACCATCCATCATGTGATCAACGTTACATGATTGTGCTAATACCCTACTGCCTGATGATTTCGTTATTAAATAATTATTCAGGGACGACAAATTCATTTATTCGGCTCTGACCAAGAAATTCTGTGCCCTAAAACGAATACAGAATATTAATTCAGTCATCCTTGTTCGACCCTGACCCATCGAGCGAAAACTAAAGTGCGATCGCGTGACCTCGGAGAGTCACGCGATCGCACGTTTTCCGGTGTCGGACGACCACCGACACCGGAAAACGTGAGCGACAGAGCCGAAACCGATGGCTCGAAGGCAAAAAAACAAAATCACGACAACATTGTGGAGTGATTTCGTCCAATTTGAAAACAGAAAAATAATTGTTCCCAAAAACGAACCAAGACTACACCCTGAAAATTATTTTGGGAGACGAAATCATCAGGCAGTAGGGTACTCAGTTTTATTATGCGATAAATCCTACCATAGATGCTTTCTTGATATGATTATTCTCGGAGATACTTATGGGGGAGTGACCATGTATCCATGAAATTCTTCTCAAAGTTGAGAAATCCAAGATTTTCACATTAAGCGTGCCATATCCAAATTTACAACATTCTCACTATTTCTTAATGCCATATCCAACATACATATAAAAAAAAACATTCTATCAAAATCAACACGCCATGTCGATGTAACATTCCATGCAATAAAAAAAGGATGGTATCATCAGAAATCAGAGAAAAATCCCAAACCCCATCTTTAGAGAGGTTTGTGAGTTTTCTAAAAAATGTGTGTAAGGGGTTTTAGTGGGGTTCCAAAACAGCACATGCATTGAAAGGGAACCTACTTGGCCCCGATATTAAGGGGCCCAACAAAAACTCATGGAAAAATAAAACACAAAAACCCCAACTGTAATTTGGGTTCGAATTTGAAAGTGGTTTGCATGGACGGACATGGATTTGCTTCTTCAAAAACCATTCACAAAGGAATTTTTGATATTTTTTATTTAGAAATTAGCCATTTTTTTCTTATTCAATCACAAACCCTTATTCATGGATGTAGGGTTTTATTCTTGCATGGGCTCCAACCATTCAAACACAAAAGCCCCTTTATTTTTGAATGGGGTTTTGTGAGTAAAAAACAAAAAAATTGCTAATCACTTTATCGCAATTCTGACGACGGTGGGGTCGCATGTCACCCCCTCAATTCTCCATTAATAAAATGTGTCGCAGATACGGCTTGGCCATTGAAATGGACATTTTATTATTTTTTTATACGGCAAAGTTACAACTACTATACTTTTTTACTCACAAATATCTGAGGCTTATGTTCATGCTTGCACAAATACATGAGGTGATGCTTGTAGATACTATTGAGGTTGTGAATTTATTACGTAAATGTTTGAAAATTCATTCGTTTTTCATAAATCTTAACCTTACATCATTATTTTTATGTAAGCAAAATATCAAAAAAATGTGGTTAAAGCAATTGATTGGAATTTTAAATTCTATTTCCATCACACCATTTTTGCGAAATTGCTATTTAATGTTATGGGAAATGGTGGTGTTCAATTATTTTTTCACACTACTATTAGAAATATTTTTTAATCATGGGTAATGTTATTGGGATGGAAATTCAGTATAGATACGTCTATTTTCTCAAATGTATGTGATAATGTTTGTCATATTATTGACATTTAAATTTATTTACTTTTTCCCAAGTTTTATTTCATGGATCTACCCTTCCCATTGCATAATAATCCGCTTGATCATGTTTCATTTTTTTTGTATTATTTCTAGATCATTTTTGGTTCCTTAGATACACGGTGTAGCGGGAGGGCCGGTTCGGCCCTCCCTCCTCGCTGATGCGACGGGTGGCTGCGCACCACCCCTCGCGTCAGCGAGGGCTAGCCGGCGGCCAGCAATTCGCTGGCCGTCGGCCAGCTCGCTACCGGCCGGCTGAACGGCCAGTAGCCGACCAAACGACCGGCCGGCCACCGGACGGCCAGCCGCCAGCCGTCGATCGCGGCCTCAGCCGGATCGGCGGCTGAGAGGCCACGAGGGCCTCGAGGGCGGGGCCTCGTGGCCTCGTGCCCTCGTCCCCCCCTCGCCCTCCTTGCAAACGAGCAAGAGAGGACGAGGGATAGGGGGAGCGAGAGTGAGGTCAAAATTGCTGGCGCAAAATCGCCAACGTGCCTTGCACGCGACGATTTTGCGCCAGGACGACAAAAATGTAAGTCAAAGTTTGTTTGAGACAAAATTCGACATACAATTAACAAAATAACTCGTGCGAAAACACGAGTTCGAGGTAAAAACCCCCGGTTTGGGTCCCAAAACCAGGGGTTTGGTCAAAAACGGAAATGGGCCTCCGGAGACTCGAAATATTCGAGTTTCCCTCCTCTGGGTCGTTGATGACGATTGCCCCTCAGTCTTGCGAAGGGGGTAAACCCCTGACGCAGACTAAGAACGCCATTCGGCGAACTCCGACGACGACTTCAGAGCAGGAGCTGGAGATCCAGCCCGTTACACACGGGCTGAAGCTTTCTTGTTTGGTGTGGTAATGATTACATTCAGAGAAATTGTGGCTAAGGGTGGTCTCTCCTCATGGCTTGAATGGACTCCTAACCTGTGGGTGGTTGGATGGGATGGGTTGACAGTTGGAGACCCTAAATCACCGCGGTTTTGATCTAGTAGGTCAAGCTTCTTGTCTAATCAGTTAATAGACAACGTTGTCCCTCCTTTTGCTTTGAATTTTAGCATCTCGCCTAAACTGCATTCCTGATGCAGGCATTCCTTTCAACTTTCCGGAATGGGCTACGCTGTCAGGGTGGCAGATCGCTGATTCGCTCTCGTTTTCGTTGCGCCGCCTATTTTCATGAGGCCTATTGAAATCGTTTCTTGCTTTCAGACGAAGGTATGTAGCTCCAACGACCGAGCATCGCGAACTTGATGCACCAGCTTGGGGTTCGAAATTCTCTGATTCTCAATTGCTATTATGGGTGACGACTCTTCGATGATACAACTTTTCGGGCGCGGCTGGTAAACGCTGGAATGCGTCGTTGGGCCGTCTCAACGATGGATTACAGCGATGTGCAGTCGGTCCTGTCCGCGGTGTTTCAGATTTGAAGTCGTACACATTGGGTCGCTCGCCCCTCAACGTCGATCCGTCCGGAAAGACTTCTTTCTTCCCTTGTTCAGCGATCCTTGCGGGCCCCATGCGTCCACCAATGGCTGAACAGAATCTTCCCAACAATCGTAGTTTTCACCAACCACGTGTGATAGTCCATTGTTGGAAGCTCGTTGCTCGTCCGCAGTTCGGAAAAGTCTATGCGGACCTGACCGCCTGCACAGCTTTTCTGACCGGCGGTGACTATGATTGATAGGTATGGTGAGGTGTGTGGACTACGAAAGTCCTCCAACAAAAGGTGTTCAACGATGGATTCCAGCGTTTACCAGCCGCACCCTTCATTCTTGAATAGCCCAAATTCGGGCTATTCGCATCCATTTGCATCCATTCGCGCTCAAGGATTTGCGTTCTTTTCCTAACTGTCACCAGCACTATTCAGCTCCTGCATACATTGGTAGACCGCTGGGCTTGTCTGTATTTGGCACTGCGCTTCTACAGTCTTGCAGACAGGGGAACGACCTGTCCCCTCAATTCTGTTCTCACATGCAACTGACGGCAGAACCACCGAAGATTCGCTTCTTGAAGGAAATCCACCCTGGAGAGCCATGCATGTATAAATTCGTATTCGACATGGCTCAGTCACCCAAAAGAGACGCCGGACTTAATTCGTCATTGGCAAGGCTAGGAAAATCCTCTGAATCGAATCGTGAGAGAATGTTTCAGGAGCCTCAGAAGTGCTGCCACGTGGAGGACCCGAGGGAATGAAGGCGGTGGTTTGCAAAAGGTTCACGATTTTCGGGGTTCGCAGTCTTCCTTTTCAAACAATTCACCTTCATGTAACCAACCAACGAGCTCGGGGGCAGTCAATTTGTCGTTCGGCGGACGGCTGCAGACGTTAGAGTTTCGCAACGAACGCGATTACGTCATTGACACCTTTACAGTTGCATCGACGTCCGGAATGGACGTTAATGCGATTGTTTTGTTTGCGACGACGGGTCAGCAGCAGCAAGGTGTGTCTCTGACACTCGGGGGGGCGGGGGGGGGTGGGGGGGGAATTGAATGAACATTATGTTAGATTGAAAACAGGCTATGAATTTTTTCCTGGCATCCAGGACAAGATGCCCTCATAGGTCGATGAACGAAAGGAGGTATTATAAAATCTCCAGCCTAGCAAATTTTTCCAGGGGCGGTTATGGGATCTACCAGGGCCGACACGGAAAGCTATGCGCGACCCCGTGACGGCGGGATAAAATATTCCTAGAAGTTACCTTCCCAACTTCGAGTCCGAGGTACTCGCGTTGGGAATGCGTTCAGCGAGAAGGGTTGACCGCATGCGGCATTTCACAAGACGGAAAGATACGCTAAGATCTTCTCCTGTATGGGTATTGTCTATTTTTTCATATTCGAAATACCAGTGTCCCTGGAATATTCTTTATTCGGTCAAGTGGACTTTCCCGCCCATTCAACTGAATAGAAACGAAGCGACTCAACAGAATCGAACAGGCCCCTTACATAATGGACTCACATAGTTCAGCGGGCTGATACACGAAAACTTGCCGCGGATTCAAGATTGGGGCAACTGTCTTGTTCAACCTTCTA
>SZWC01004881.1:62935-120416 GCA_023375785.1 Penium margaritaceum | reverse complement strand
CACAGTTGTACAGTTGGTTGTGACCACTCGACCGTGTCCATGCTCGTGCAGATCCTTGAGGCGGACCCAGCTGGAGACGAAGTTCCCTGAGGTGGTGCTCCACCCGCTGGAGGCAGCCTGGCAGCCTACCCAGTGTACCAGAGGGCTCCCACAGCCCATGGACTACGTTTGGAGGTCTTCAGGATTTTCTCGGTGGACAGCCCTGCCAGGCTGATTTACGTGTTTGTTTTCTTACACTCTCCGGCTGTTGCCGGACGTAGGCGTGTGACCAGTCGTTGCGTCTGTCTTTTTGTCGTGCATTTGTAGGATCAGACGGCGCTCCGTTTGGACGCCTGTGCGCAGAGTTATGGCCAAAACAGTGGTTTTGGGCCGGTTCAGGTTTGACAGGCACCGCCGCGTGCGTCACCCGCCGTGAGCCGCGGCGACTATTTATGCTGTGGACCTGTCATTTGTTATCTCTCTCTGCACATTCACTAAACTGCAGCTTCTGAGACTTGCCTTGTCTCTCTTAGCCTGACTCTTGCTGTTCTCGCACCCGCTTGCATGCTAGTGCGTTAGGCTGACAGGTCTGTGTCGCCACGTCAGCAGCAGCATTGCTAGGAAACTGCAGTGAAGTTTCTCAATAATTTGTTGTCTTGCCTCGTCGTCGATGGCCAAGAATGTCCTCGATGACGTACTCCGTGTCTTCGTCTACTTGAACAAGAGGTGGAGGAGGGACATCTCTGCTACGGAAGTTCTCTCTGAAAAATTGTTAGGAAGCTTCCTAACCTTGCTGCTACTGATGTGGCGACACTGTCCAGTCAGCTAGCGCACTAGCAAGCAAGCAGGTGCAAGAAACAGCAAGGATCAGGCTAGGGAGACGCACAAAGTCTCATAAGCTCCAATAGCTTAGTAATGCAGAGAGAAATGACAACTGAAAAGCACACAGCATAAATACCCGCCGCGGCACACGGCGGGTGACGCACGCGGCAGTGTCAGTTTGTCCTAAAACCGGCTCAAATCCACTGTTTTGGCCGCAACTCCGCGCACAGGCATCCAAACGCAACACCGTCTGAACCTAGAGATGCATAATCTTGAGCCGGACGCTACGACTGGTCACACGCACAAGTCCGGCATCGATCGGTGGACGGACAATGAAAAACATGCAAATCGGGCTCGAGAGCCAGTCCACCGAGAAAACTCTAGCGTCTGCAGAAAAACTGCAGAGCACCCCAGCAAGCACCCGGGACGTCGTGGCAGCCGTCTGGCAGCTGCTCGTGGATGGATCCACCAACCGTCAGTGCTCCGGTGCCAGCTGGGCCCACATCAGAGATCTGCACGAGCATGGACACGGCCGAGTGGTCACAGTAAGCTGTACAAATGGACGGAAACAACTCACATCACAACACTCGCCCATGACCCGATGGTACGCATATTCATACACGTGCAGAACTGACACAGGTGCACAACAAGATGCTCAACAATCCATGCTCACACAGCCCACTCTCAGCCACTCTCAGGCAAGGGGCGTAGCCCGACAGAACGAATGGCCACCATGAACTTTCCACGCGCAAGTGCCTTGGTCAAGAAGTCAACCCGCTGCATGTCTGTGCCGGCCCAGATGATGTAGATCACTTGTCGCTCCACAAGATCACGCACAAAGTGATGCTCAACAGCAATGTGCTTGGTGCGTGCATGAAACACACCAGAGTTCTCTGCAATGGCAAGAGCACTCTGGTTGTCACAGCGCAGAACGATGCAAGGAACAGACTGACGCAACTCACGAAATAGACGCTGCAGCCACACCGCCTCAGCAGCCCCAGCCCCCAGAGCAACATACTCAGCCTCTGATGAGCTACGTGCGATACAACCCTGCTTGCCACTGCGCCACGACACAGTGGTGCCAACAAGCAGGAACACGTAGCCTATCCGATTGCACCCATCAGGACTCCACGCCCAGTCACTGTCTGTGTAGCCGTCGACTACCACCGAACACTGCCATCGAAAGCAGAGTCTGAGGTACGGTGTGGACACCACGTACCGCACCACTCGCACAGCCGCATGAAGGGCTCTCGCCCGAAGACACTGTGAAAACTGTGAAAGGAGATTGACGGCAAAGGCAATGTCGGGTCGTGTGGTAGTGGCCAAGTACATCAAGGAGCCAATCAGGCGCAAGTACAGGGTCACGTCCACTGTCTCCCCCAGGTCTGCAGGATCATCCACCTTCAGAGCATCCTGCCCGTCAGGTGTGATTGGGGTGGAGGCTGTAGGAACTGCACCCAGGAGGTCAGCAAACCGCTCTCCCACAACGTGGGCGTAACGTGCCTGATGCAACAAGAGTGTTCGTCGCTGACGATCACGCACGATCTCCATCCCGAGAAACACAGTTGCAGGACCAAGGTCCTTCATCCTGTAGGAAGCCTGGAGAACTGCCTTGGCCTCCTTTACAGCCTCCATAGAAGAGACGCAATTAGGAGGTCGTCCACATAGACTAGGATGGCAGTGCAGCTCTCATCTGTCCGTCTGAGAAGGAGGGACGGGTCAGCGTCACTCTGTACGTAACCAGCACGTGTCATTGTATCAGTGATCTCCAAGTTCCAGCACCTGGGTGACTTTTCAGGCCGTACAAGGCCTTGCGCAAGCGCCAGACCTTGTCACCGACCTCGAATCCAGGTGGTTGGACCATGTAGATCTCCTCCTCTAAGGTGCCATGGAGGAACGCGTTGTTCATGTCCATCTGGTGTAGCTCCCAGTCGTGGTGAGCAACAACCCCAAACAGAGCGCGAGCGGTGGTCATGCGGCCAATGGGTGCAAAGGTGTCAGTGAAATCTACTCCCTCAACGTGCGAGAACCCCTTGGCCGTCAAGCGAGCCTTGTAGCGTTCCAGTGTGCCATCAGGCTTCACCTTCTTGCGAAAGACCCACTTGGCCTGTACAGCCTTCCGCCCAGGCGGGAGGTCGACAAGCTCATAGACACCGTGCTCACGGATGGCTCTCAGCTCATCCTCACAAGCAGCATGCCACAGGTCTGCATCGTAGCTGAGAGTACCTCCTTCAACGTACCTGGATCAGGCATCGTCGAGGGAGTGCTCCGGGTGGCTAAGACACACGCCTCCGGACTCGGTCTGACCACGACAAGGTCGGCTACGGCATCACAAGCGACCAAGAACTCTCGAGAGACCAACTCGTGGCCGACAGGACATGCTGGGTGTACCTCAGTGTAGTCTGCCTTGACACTCAAGCCAAGGGCCTTCGTGCCAGGCTCGCCACTCTGAACACTACGAGTCGGGCGTCTGGGCGCAGAGTCAGCAATCCGCTGAGCCCTAGAGGCCAATGGTCGAAGGCCACCACTGGGCTCGCGGGAATAGCCCGATACAACGCTCACCTCAGGCTGCGGGGAAGGCTGCTGAGCCAGAGCCGTAGGGGACATGGGTGCATGCACTGGAGTGGGTGTGACGGAGGGGACTGACACTGGTACAGGATCAGGTGTGCCAGAGGGGACCGACACTGGTACGAGATCGGGTGTGCTTGAGGGGACCGACACTGGTACGAGATTGGGTGTGCCAGAGGGGTCTGACACCGACACGGGACCAGGTGTGCCAGAGGGGACTGGCGCTCGTATGGGATCAGGTGTGGCACAGGGAACCGGCACAGGCACGAGATCGGGTGCACCAGAGGGGTCTGACACCGGCACGGGATCAGGTATGCCAGAGGGTACTGATGAGGCTACTGGACCCACAGCCACGATGGCCAGATCGTCAGCAGCCGGATACCGGACCACAGGTGAGGAGGCCCGGCTGGACCCATCCGCAGGACTAGACTCCCCCATCCGTCGGTAGGCCACACAAGTAGGAACGTGGTCGGCGGCCAGCGACAGAATGCTGGACAAGTCGCGGTAGGTGAGAGCCTCAAAGAAGAGAGCATCTCAAGACTCGACAATGCGATGGCGAGCAGGGTCCCGAAAACGCCAGGCCTTCGACCGCGGGGAGATGCCGAGGAAGGTACACATGCGTACCCGAGGTGAGACCTTAGACCCCTGGTGGTCCTCGGTGTACCAGACACAGGCGAGGGACCCCCAAACGCGAGCGAGACAGAGATCAGCACGATGGCCGAACCACAACTCGTACGGTGTGACATGGTCTGGAAGTGGACCATGCGACAAGCGGTTCCAGATCCACGTCATGTAGGAGAAACCCTCAAAGGCAAAGGACTCCGGTAGACCGCACTCAGACCGCATAGCGCGAACCGTATCCTCCATGGTGCGGTTCCAACGCTCAGACACACCGTTCTGCTGTGGTGTAGCAGGGTGGAAAGCTGGTGAAAGATACCGTGCTCCGCAAAGTAGGCATCCATCTCGCCTAAGAACTCGCCACCACGATCTGAGCGAAATGTGTGCAGGGTGTGACGAGATTGACGCTCAGCCATCACAAGCCACAGGCGGACCGCCAATGCGGCATCGCTCTTGTGGCGGAGGCTGTAGACCCACCGCATCTGGGTGAAGTCATCAGTCAGGGTGAGAACATATCGACCCCGATCAGAGAGGGACTCGACTGGGAGAGGACCGAGAAGGTCCGAGTGAACCAACTCTAGTGGGCGCAGTGCCGGGGAGGAGGAGTCAGGGTAAGAGCAGTGGTGCATCTTACCCTGGGCGCAAAAAAGACAGTCGGTCTTGGGCGGCTTCTCAAAAGAAGCTGCGTCAAGACCGAGGGCTGGCTGAGTGCGAATGAGCTTGGACACAGTGTCCGAGCTCACATGGCAGAGGCGACGATGCAACAAGCGCTGGTGCTCAGGGGAGAGAACACCAGTGAAATACACTCGCACAGAGGAGAGAGGTGGGGAATAAACAGAGGGAGTGCAACGAGACACACGATACAGGTCATCAACAACAGAGGCACGAAGCACGATGGTGCGTACGTCAAGAGCAGTCACTGTGGCAGAGTCAGCAGAGTGCTCAACAGTGAGACCCATCCTGGTGCATGCACGAACAGAGAGCAGGTTGAGCTCAAGAGCAGGGACAAAGAGCACATAAGAAATGTACAAGGGGCCAGACGGACCATCAAACCACACAACTCCAACTCCCTGCACAGACAACGACTGACCAGACCCTGTGCGAACAGACCAAACGGACGCAATGAGACCGAGCACAACGAATTCACTACGACGACAGGTCATGAGATGGGTGGCCCCAGAGTCAATAATTCAGGTGCCACCCGGCTCACGACCAGTCGTCGACACTGAGCAACGTGCCACATAACACTCTGCCTCTGCTGGACGCTCAGCAGAGGACTCGGGACAACGACGAACAACACGGATCTGTGACTCGTCAAACCAATCGGTACTGTCAGGTCCATCCTCATCACAAGCCAACATAGCTCCACCACAAGCATCATCATGAGCAACAGACATAGTAAGACAAGCTGTGTCGGGACCACTCGGCTGTGACAACATACTCGCACCTCCCTGAGTACGAAGCGCCAACAGCTGACGAAGCTCTGCGATCGTGCGATCCCGAGGATCCACATCACCGCTGCCGCCTGATGAAACGGATGCGTCTGCTGCACTCGTGGTCGTGGCGCGCCCAGTCCGTGTGTCACTCGAGGAAATCCACTGCGTGTGCGCCGCCTGAAGGCCGCGCATGATCCGAGTCCAGTCAAGGGGTTTCTCACACTCCGTGTAGCGGTGAGCGTCTCCACAGTTGTAGCAGTGGACAGAACGTCCACTGCCACTACTCGCCGGCTCCTGCTGCTGCTGCTGCTGTCCCTTCCCACGTCGCTTCTTCCCCTTCCTCCCCTGTGCGGCCGCTGCAACGCCCTGAGTGTGGCCGCTTGGGGTAGAGGAGGAGGAGGAGGAAGTGGTGGAGGTGGGACTGGTGAGCAGGGACAGAGGCGTAGGAGGGGTCGCAGTCACTACTGCAACAAGTGGACTCTGCTGATGGGTGATGGCAGCCTCATGAGCCGATATGGCCTGGATGAAGTAGCGATGGGCCCAAGGAAGCAGCTGTAGTGACTCTGACAACTCAGAGAGAGCCGCACGATCGAAGCCCGTAAAGAGCTTCACGTGGTCCAAATGCACCCCCATCATGATGGTGTCGAGTGCCCACAACTGCGTCCCGCCACCGGTCCCAAGGCGCGTGTAAAGGCGCATCGCGCGCCTCCAGTAGTCAGCTGCAAGCTCCGTGGGACCCTGACGGAGGGAGTGAAACTCACGTAGTCGGGCCGCCCTCTTGGCATGGGTCTTCGCAGCGAGAAGTGTCAGGGCCAGCTCCTAGCCCTGACGCGGATCTGCTCCAGTCCCGATCCCGGTCTCACCGAGAAAGGGTCAGAAGTCGACCACAGTCCCCCGCGGCATGGCGTAGAGGAGACCCCGCATCGCTCTCGCTGCTGTCTGGACCTGGTGAGCGTCGCGGGTCTGGTACTGGCTGTGGTAGTAGGGCCAGACACCCTCAGAATCGGCCCACACCTGAAACAAGGTCTCCCAGCAATCAAAGCCCTCGTCACTATCGTAACGGGGTGGAGGTGTCTCAAAGTCCTTCGGTCGCCGCTCCGTGGGGAGGGCGACCTCAGGCTCGGGAGACAGTGGACGGGGTATGGGGAGCCCACCAGTGAGAGAAACACCACCAAAGGTGAACACTGCTGAACGACCTGGCTAATCCTGATGGCGAGAAGGTGGCGGAGTGGGAGGTTGTGATCCCAAACGTAACTCATGGATGCGCTCCTCAAGCACGCGAATCTCGTGCTCGCATGAGTCATCCTCAATCTCCTCCTCATCCCAGGTGTCCACCTGTGATGAGAGATGCTGAGGCCGCGGCGCTGTGTAGGGTGTAGACTGCTGAGCAGATGGTGCGGCTCCAGTAGATCCTCCAGGTAGCTGCTGTGAAGCCATCAAACGACCCCGCAGTAACTCCGTGATCTTCTGCAATGCGTCGGACTGCCTCTGCTGCTGCCGGCGCATCTCGTCCTGTGACCGACGAAGCTCGTCGATCATGCGGGACTGCGACCGCGGACTCATAACGCCCGAAGAGGAGGAAGAGGGGTCAACGAGTCCTTTGTCCTTGTCACGGACCGGTGCCATCGCAATGCTCAGTATGGGGCCAAACGAAAAATGCTCCAAACAAGAAACTGATAGCGTTTCTCGAGGAGTTGAAACGTCTAAAAAAATTGACGTTTTGACCCCAAAACTGTTGACGTCAGCACAGTCTGTGATGACGTCAACGTTTTTTACGCTAGCGAAAAAAACACTAGCATTTTTTTGCTAGCGTTTTGTACGTCAGCGACTTTTTTTTAGGTCACGCGAACCCCGCGTGACTGGTGGGGGTGACCTCGTCATCCCCTGCTCGCGGCTGCGCAGGCCTGCGTAGTACCACGCAGGCTTGCGCAGTGCTGCATAGTTTCTGCACAGCTACACAATCACTGCTCTCCAGTAGCAATGCTGCGCAAGCTCACCGCTGCTGCTGCGGCGGATCTGCTGCTACGCTGTTGTAGCCGCTGCCGCTGCTGCAATGCTGCTGCTGCCGTTGTTGCTGCAATCGCTACAACAACTGCAATGCTGCTGCTGAGCTGCTGCTGCTTCGCTGCTGCTGCTGCGCTGCTGGTGCTGCTCGCGGCTACTGATGCCATCGCAGCTGCAAGCTGCTGCCGCCGCTGCCCGCTGCCACTGCTCGCAGCCGCCGCCGCAAGCTACTGCTGCGAGCTGCTACTCCTTTTTTTTTTGTGTACAGGCTGGCAGCCAGACACGGCTGCTGCTGCCACCCAGTGCTGCTGCTGCTGGGCGGCGTGGCTGCTGGATCTCATCACTGCCGCAGCTCCACTGGCTACGGTGGTGGCGATTGCGTGGTGACGTCGGTGCTGCCAACGTCGGCTGCGACGGGTCCCAGGATGTGGCGGCGACGGTGACTCTCACTGCTGCTGCATGTGCTGCATCTCTGCGGCGCAGCTCAACGAGAGGGGTCTCGCTGCTCTGATACCATGAATAATTGCTAGGAAGCTTCCTAACACTGTTGCTGCTGATGTGGCGACACTGTCCAGTCAGCTAGCGCACTAGCAAGCAAGCAGGTGCAAGAAACAACAAGGATCAGGCTAGGGAGACGCGCAAAGTCTCATAAGCTCCAATAGCTTAGTAATACAGAGAGAAATGACAACTGACAAGCACACAACATAAATACCTGCCGCGGCACACGGCGGGTGACGCACGCGGCAGTGTTAGTTTGTCCTAAAACCGGCTCAAAACCACTGTTTTGACCGCAACTCCGCGCATAGTCATCCAAACGCAACACCGTCTGAACCTAGAGATGCAGAATCTCGAGCCGGACGCTACGACTAGTCACACGCACAAGTCCGGCATCGATCAGTGGACGGACGATGCAAAACATGCAAATCGGGCTCGAGAGCCAGTCCACCGAGAAAACTCTAGCGTTTGTAGAAACACTGCAGTGCACCCCAACAAGCACCCGGGACGTCGTGACATCCGTCTGACAGCTGCTCGTGGATGGATCCACCAACCGTCAGTGCTCCAGCGCCAGCTGGACCCGCATCAGGGATCTGCACGAGCATGGACACGGCCGAGTGGTCACAGTAAGCTATACAAATGGACGGAAACAACTCACATCACAACACTCTCCAGGGTCTCGGTAGTGCTTGAGTCTACTACCATGGAACACCGGATGAACTTGCATAGTGTCGGGGAGTTTGAGTCGCGCAACCACATGGGTTTGCATGCGTTCGATCTCAAACGTTCCCAACCATCAAAGTTTAAGTTTCGAACAGTCGGATCCTCGAAACTTGATGTTTGCCGAGTTGAGGAGGAATCGATCGCCAGCGGTGAAGATGTCATCGCTGTGATGTCGGTCAGCTGCTCGCTTCATCGCTGCTTGTGTCTTTTTGAGAGTTTTCCGTGTTTCCTCCCAGGCGGTGGTGAGTTCCCGTTCTTGAACGTCGACTGCTCAAATATTGCTACGACTTTGTGGCGGGAAGGTTACCATACACCACTTTAAATGGAGTTTTACCCGGTGCGGTGGAAAACAGAAAACTAGGTAGCAGGTTGGGGCAGCAGCGTTGTTGATGCAGCGTGCGGGCTTCCACGCTTGTTGCTTCACTCTTTTGCCCCCTCAGTCTGCTGCTCTAGAGACCAAGTCTGCAAGCTCTGGGTTTGTTACTCAGAAATTCGCGCGCCAGTGTTAGCGCCAGAAAGTAGCTGAAAACTGAAAGTGACTGATTAGGAATGAATAATGAGCAACAATGGGAGACCCCTCCAAGTTCTAGCTCTCCCCCACTAGTGTAGAACTTGTTACTCAGCTAACTAGCCAATCAGAAAATAGTCCTAGACCTATTTTCTGGCAGGCAGGGTTTTCTCGGTGAGCCCTGCCAGACGCCCGACAGCCCAAAGCCCGGGCGTTGTCCGTTTTTCCTAAAAACTGGACCATACCATAATACTTGTGCTGCAAACGCAGTCGTGCGGTCAGAATCAGCTAGAAAAATAGCAGCAAAGAGTTATGGCTGCCCGAACCCAGGCAGTGCCTACGATGGTCCATGATACCAAACAGTGCCACGCAGCAAGAGACATGGACCCTAGGCAAAGCATGGTGCTACAGACGCAATGGCACAGTCAGAAACAGCGTTGGGTACATGCAAACAGCATCTGTGATGGCAGTGACCGCCGGCGGCTCGACCGCCGAGGAGGCCTGCCGATGGAGCTGAGCACGTCGCCGGAGGGAGGAGGCTCCAACGAACTGCGAGTAGGCATCAGCGTGCGTCGGCTCCACCCGGCGACACTCCCACTACATCAAGTCTCGTCGTCAGTCATCTACACGCGGATATGCACAAGCCGGGGGGACACAACAGAGCACAATGGGAGATGCGCAAAAACCAACACTCCCCCATGACTCACAGGCATAGACAGAGTCAATAACCAGACTCCCCCAGGGCACACAGAGACGCTGGCAGGCACAATGAGAGCCACTCACGGACGCACGCCAACCGAACTCACAACCTTCTTGAACGAGTTGCGCTTCAGTGCCTTGGTCAAGAAGTCAACCAACTGCCGTGCTGTCTCAACCCACACAATGTTGATGCTTCCGTCATGCAACAACGAATGCAATTAGTGATACTCTACATTGATGTGCTTTGTGCATGTATGATGCATGCTGTCATTGTCGGCGATGGCCATGGCACTCTCATTGTCACAATGCAACGTGATGGATGCGACAGACTGACACAACTCGGACACCAGACAACGCAACCACACACTTTCACAAGCGCCTAAGCCAAGGGCCACGTACTGAGCCTCGGCAGTCTTGCGTGCAGTGCACCCTTGCTTGGCACTACGCCAGGACACAGCCGTGCCGCCGATCAGAAAGATCCAACTTGTGCGACTCTTACCGTCTGGACTGCCGGCCCAGTCACTGTCGGTGTAGCCCACCACGACGATAGACGGCTGGCCGCGGAACATGAGACCTCGCCGAGGAGTCAAGACGACGTAGCGCACTACTCGGATTGTGGCCTCGAAGTGGAGGTGACACGACTCCTGAGAAAACTGAACCAGGAGGTTGACGACGAACGCGATGTTTGGGCGCGTCGTTGTCGCCAAGAACATCAGTGACCCGATGACTCGTACATACGTGGTCACGTCAACTGGCTCTCCCACAACGGCTGGATCAAGACTCTTCAGATTTACCTGACCATCAGGTCACATAGGTGAAGATGCGCTTGGCACGAGGGGCAGGTCCTCGGCGAAGCGAGTGGACAGGGTCTGCACATAGCCAGCCTAGTGGACATGCAGGATGCCCTGGGAGCGATCATGCTCAAGCTCCATGCCCACGAAGACTCAGGCGGACCCGAGATCCTTCATCTGGTAGGCAGTGTACAGCAGGTCTTTGACACGCTGGATGGCAACCATGTCAGGCGACGTAAAGAGGAGATCATCGACCTAGACCAGGAAAGCGGCGAGGGTCTGGCCTCGCGGGCTTACGAACGGTGCAGGGTTAGCGGTATTACGCTGAAGGCCGCCACGAAGGAGCGTACTATTGATCTCCTGGTTCCAGCACCAAGGCGGTTACTTCAGGCCGTAGAGGGCCTTCCGTAGCCGCCAGACTCTACCAGTGCCGTCGTCATAGCCTGGAGGCTGCATCATGTAGAGCTCCTCATCCTCTAATGAACCATGGAGGAAAGCGTTGCTTACGTCCATCTGATGTAGCTCCCACCCATGCTGGGCAACCAGAATGAATAGGGTTCGGCTCGTGGAGAACCGGCCAATTGGCGCAAAGATCTGGTCGTAGTCGACCCCAAGGATCTCAGCAAACCCCTTGGCTGTGAGGCACACCTTGTACTTGTCCAAGGACCCGTCGGGCTTCCATTTGCGCCGAAAGACCCACTTGGCACCGATGGCTCTGACCTGGAGGGAGGTCAATGAGGTCATACACGTGGTATTGCCGGATGGCAGCGAGCTCGTCAGCTCGGGCAACATCCTAGTGTGCAGCCTCAGGAGAGGCACGAGCCTCGCGTAGGGTGGCTGGGTACTCGGGACGTGCTATGGAGCGGACTGAGAGAGCATGTTCTTCTCGAGCTCTAGGTGGGATGTGTGTGAGTGCAACCATGACAGCATGCCGATGCTCGTGATGAAGCATGACGTAGCCCAGTGCACAGCCAGGGTGATGGTCTCTAATGATAGCCAAAGTGGTCAGGCTGAGGGCCTTGGTGCCAGGGTCCCCACTCACGACCGTGGGAGTGGAAGAGACACGTGGAGCGACAGGGGGCCGAGACGCCACAAGGGGAGGACCTACGATCTGCACGCTCACTGACGGCCTGGGTCAGAGCCTGCCGCCTGGGCCACGCATGTAACGTGGTAGGACAGGAGATGGCGCCAAGTCTAACCGGCCGATGGAAGCCGACGGGGCTGTTGGCCTGGAGAGACCAGCGGACGCGACTTAAGCTGCTGGTCCGAAGGGGCCAGGGGACACGATTGGGGCTGCTTGTCCGGAGTGGCCAGCGGACGCGACTGGGACGGCCGGCTCGAAGGGGCCGGCGGACGCGACTGGGGCAGCTGGCCGGGAGGGACCAGTGGACACGACTGGGGCCACTGGCCCAGAGGGACCGGTAGACTCGACTGGGGCCGCCGGCCCGGAGGGACCGATGGACGCGCCTGGGACTACCGGCCTGGAGGGACCAGAGGAGACGATTGGGAACACCTGCCCGAAGGGACCGGTGGACGCGACTGGGATTGTTGGTTAGGAGTGGCCAGCAGGCGCGACTGGGGCTGCTGGCTTGGAGGGGCCGGCGTGCGCGACTGGGACTGCTAGCTCGGAGGAGGCAGCGTGCGCGACAGGGGCTGCTAGCTCGGAGGGAGTACGTGATGTCCCACTCGAAAGCCGTAGGACGAAGGACGGACTAATCACTCCCCCACGCGACGGGAGGGAAACCGACGAGCGGGAGCGAACGATATTGCGCGGAAACAGTTCCTCGAAGAAGAGGGCATCGCGGGACTCGACGATGCAGTGTCGTGAGGGATCCCAGAAGCGCCAAGCCTTGGACTGATGAGAGACTCCGAGAAAGGTGCAAGGACGTACGCGGGGGGGGAGCTTGCCGCCCTGTTGCGGGACGGGCAGCCACACTATGGCTACGCAGCCCCAGACGCGAGCAGGGCGGAGGTCGGCTCGCGGACCGCACCAGTGCTTGTACGGCGTGGACTGGCGGGGAAGGGGTCCATGAGGAATCCGGTTCCAGAACCACGTCATGTAGGCCATGGCTTCAAAGTAGGAGCCATCGGAGAGGCCAGACTCAACGCGCATGGTTCGGACGGCATCAGCAATGGTACGGTTCCACCGCTCGTAGACGTTGTTCTGGGCGGGCGTGTAGGGCGCAGACGTCTCGTGGTGTATACCACGGGAGGCGAGAAATGTCCTAGTCTCGCCCATGTACTCACCACCGTGATCGGAGCGAAAGCAGCAGAGGGATCGACCACACTCACGCTCCGCAAGGACAAGCCAATCTTGAATGGCACGGGCAACATCGCTCTTCTGTCGAAGGAAGAAGACCTTGTTGTAGCACGAGTAGTCGTCAGTGAGGGTGAGGACGTCATGGCCATGCTCTTCGACGGACTCGGTAGGGAGAGGACCCATGACATCGGAATGGACTAGGTCGAGAGGGGCGGACGCATGGGAGGAGGACAGAGGGTATGTGGACCGATGCATCTTGCCCTGAGCGCAATCAATGCACTCCGTGGGGCACGACAAAGGAAAAGTCTCAGATTCAAGGCCCTTAGCCAGCTGGGTGCGGAGCATGCTATCGATGGCAGCATTGTGGACGTGGCAAAGGCGGCTGTGCAAGAGACGGGTGTGCTACAGAGAGACCGTACTGGTGACAAACACATGGCCTGTGGCGGCCGACGGGGAGGTGATAGAAGGAGAGGAGGACAGACGAGGTACGTGCCACAGGTTGCCACGGGCAGTGGCGTGAAGAACAACAAGACCGGACGGACGCAACGACACAGTGCCAATACCACGCAATTGCACAACGTCCATGCTCATGCGGTCAAGGGTAGTAACGGACAAGAGGCTGAGCTCAAGGCCGGGGACGAAAAGGACATTGGTGAGGAAGACATCACCGGCAGGACCATGGAAACGAATGACACCAACGCTGCGGACAGGTAACACCTGGCCGAAGCCTGTCCGGACACCAGATACATCGCCAAGAGGACCAAGCACACTGAAGGCCTCACGAGAGGCCATCATGTGATGCGTGGTCCCGCATTCGATGATCCAGGTCTCGGCCGGAACCTGGACCGGATTCGCCAAATCGCTATCGGTTACATGGCAGCACGCAAGAGACATGGACGCGGTAGAAGGAGGCGCAAACCAAGACTGTCAATCATCAAGCCACGTGATGTCGTCACGGAGGGGAACAGAGGAGACCACGGGAGACGGCATAACAGACTAGGAGGCAAGACACGACCACAGCTCAGTCTCAGTCATTCAGGGCAAGGGGGACAAGCAGGAGGTGACGCAACTCACACTTCCCTTGGGGGGAGGGCGAGGCACGCCAAGCAGGAGCGCAATGAACTGTTCCAACTGCCGCTCACACGTGGACGGCCCGGCAGTGTAGACTGAGCACGGAGTGACGGCGCCGGAGCCCAACAAGGATTGCATCGGTGAAGGGACCAGGGGCGCCGATGGCATCGAGTGATGCTACTTCGGAGCTTGCGCCGACGGGACTGTTGCGACTGTCGGAGGAGAGGAGCTACTGGACAAGGTCGGGGCGTTAGGGCCAGCAATAGCGATGGCGGCAAAGGCGAGACGGTGCTCTCGCTGGCGATCCATGGTGGCGATGATGCGCGCATCGTCCATGGACAGCGGGCACGTGTACCACCCGTGCCTGAGCTGGCCACAGTTGTGGCAGACTGAGCCACCACCGCTCGATCCAGTCGACCGCTACTAGTGCTGTTGCTTTTGACCCTTGTCCTTCTTGCTCTGGCGTTTCTTCTTCCCCAACGACGAAGAGCTGGTGAAGCTAGCTGCTCCGGGGGAAGCGACAGCCACGAAGGCCACGGCGGGGGACGCCACAACCTCTGCACGCTGAAGGCGAGTCTCCAAGCGAGCTTCCTCAATCTGGAGGAAGAGCTCGTATGCCCAGGGCATGAGAGTGCCCTGGGCCGCCATGGTGGAGAGTATTTCCTGGGAGTAATGCACGAAGACGTCCGCGTACGCATCAGTGGCGCTGCGCTTGATGGTGAGGAGCGCGGCCAGAGGGGGTGGAGCAGAGGTGTCGAGGCGACAAAGGATGTCTTTAGATCGCTGCCTGTAGGCGGTGATTGTCTCGGTCTCCCCCATGTGGAGGGAGTTGAACTCCCACAACAGACGGCTGGTCTTAGCCTCGCTAGACAGGCGATGGGGGCGAGTGAGGATGTGCCACGCGGTTGAAGGGTCTGGGACGCTGTTAGCGGTGAAATTGCAAAGAAAGGGCTCCAGGGCCAGGCAGGAAGCCGGAGGAGCGACAAGGACAAGGGCGCGGACGGCACGACCACCATCATACAGCTGGTCTGCCTGGGTGGAGTCGTACAAAAGAGTGTAGTATACCCACAGGCCCTCCCCTTGTGCCCAGATGTGGAAGCTGAGCTCCGAACTCCGAAACTGCTCGCCGGCCTGAAGCGGCAGGGGCGGCGTCTCAAAGTCCTTTTGCTTGCGGCCGGCGTCCAGAGTGGGGCCAAAGACGGAGGTCACTGTCTGCCACTGGCGCTTAGTCTGTTGTTGCGCCAAGTAATGCGTGGCAGCGGACATAGCGAGGCTAGCCTACCCTGGAGGAATGAATGGCGGCATAGTACTGTTGCCCGTCTGTGAGGCCAGTGGCTGCAGGACTGTAAGTTGCTACATCAAAGCGGCAAGCTGTTGTTGAATGGCAGCTAAGGGATCAGGGGTGTCGACGAGAACGCCTGTTGGTTGCTGCTGCTGTTGCTATTGCTGCTGTTGCTGCTCCTGCTGCTACCGCTACTGTTGCTGCTGTTGCTTCAGCTGCTGCTGTTGCAGGTGAAGCTGCTACTGTTCCTGGTCCTATTGCTGCTGCTACTGCTGCTCCTGCTGCAGCTGTTGCAGCTACTGCAAGAAAAGGAGGGGGGTATCCCCAGGTGGTCCCCCCAACGAAGGAGGATCCCTCCCCACTGGAGCTGTTAGCCATGGTTTTATTTTGTGCTGCTGATGTCAGCAGTGATGTCAGTCCAGGACGGCTGACGTCAGCAGCTGCTACGGCGTAATCTGCTGTTGCTGCTATAAAGTTTCTTCTCCACCATTCTGCCTTTTGTTTTTTGTTTTTTTTTCCCTTTCGTCTGGCACCGCGAGCCTCGCTGCTCGCTGCGGGCTACAAGCTGCGAGCTCGCTGCTCGCTGCCAACAACTCGCTGCTCACAACGAGCAGCGGGCTCGTTGCTTGTAGCCCGCTGCTCGCGGTGAGCTGTGGGTTGCGAGCAGCAGCAGCTGCTGCTGGCTGCTGCCGGCTACTACTCGTTGCTGCTACTACTGTTCTAGCCGACTGCTATTTCTGCTTGCTGTTGCTTGTTGCTGCTTGTTGCTACAGCTATTGTAGCTCGCTGTTGCTGCTGCTCTTTGCTACTGCTGCTGCTCGCTACCACTGTTTCTGCTACTTTGAGCTGCTGCTACTTACCACCGCAGCTGCTTGCTGTTGCGGGTTGCTGCTACTACTGCTGCTGCTACGAGTTGTTACTAGTGCTACGAGTTGCTGCTGCTACCGGCTGCTGCTGTTGTTGCACGCAGCTGCTGCTGGCTGCTGTTGCCACTGCTCGCTATAGTTGCCTGCCGTTGCTGCTGATGCATGTTGCTGCCGCTGCTTGCTGGTGCCAGTCACTGCACCTAGGTGACGTTGTCGCGTGCGTCGTTGCGCGCAGGTGTCGAACGCGGCCTGCCGCTCACCTCCTCGCGTCACACTTGGGGATCAGTGCTGCCGGAAAAAATCCGGCAGCATTTCCCCTGGCCTAGTGGCCGTGGGAAAAAAATTGATCCCACCACCAGGCGGGTCAATGCTGCCGGAAGGAATCCGGCAGCATTTCCCCTGCACTGGTGCGTATCGGGGTCCGCCGGCGTTGTCTAGCACTTATACGCCAGTCTTTTGGTGTTGCTGCTACCCTTTGGTTTTGATACCAAAATAGAAGACTAGGCAACAGGTTGGGGCAGCAGCGTTGTTGATGCAGCGTGTGGCCTTCCACGCTCGTTTCTTAAGTCTGCTGCCCCCTCAGTCTGCTGCTCTAGAGACTAAGTCTGGACGCTCTGGGTTTGTTACTCAGAAATGCGCGCGTTAGTGTTAGCGCCAGAAAACAGCTGAAAACTGAAAGTGACTGCTGAGGAATGAAGAATGAGCAACAATGGGAGACCCCTCCAAGTTCTAGCTCCCCCGCACTAGTGTAGAACTTGTTTCTAAGCTAACCAGCCAATCAGAAAATAATCCTAGACCTATTTTCTGACAGGCAGGGTTTTCTCGGTGAGCCTAGCCAGACGCCCGACAACCCGAAGTCCGGGCGTAGTCCGTTTTGCCTGAAAACTGGACCATACCATGATACTGACGATGCGAACGCAGCCGTGCGGTCAGAATCAGCTAGAAAAATAGCAGCAAAGAGTTATGGCTGCCCGAACCCTGGCAGTGCCTACGACGGTCCATGATACCAAATAGTGCCACGCAGCAAGAGACATGGACCCTAGGCAAAGCATGGTGCTACAGACGCAATGGCATAGTCAGAAACAACGTTGGGTGCATACAGACAGCATCTGCAGTGGCATTGATCGCCGGTGGCTCGACCACCGAGGAGGCCTGCAGATGGAGCTGAGCACGTCGCCAGAAGGAGGAGGCTCTAGCGAACTGCATGTAGGCCTCAGCGTGCGTCGGCTCGACCGGCCGACACTCCAGCAGCGTCAAGTCTCGCCGTCAGTCATCTGCACGCCCATGTACACAAGCCGGGAGGACACAACAGAGCACAATGAGAGATGCGCAAAAACCAACAGTGGAAACTGCCGAATTATATGTGATTTCGACGGTCGGGAGATTTTGTGCCCAATCCATCCCATGAGGTTCGCATAGTGTTTGGAGCAATTGTTTGAGCATCTGATTTGTTCGCTCGGGTCGACCATCAGTTTGAGGATGAAATGCCGTCGAAAGTTGAGTTTTACTTCCGTAACGAGTCATTAGTTCGCGCAAAAAACAGCTGGTAAATCGACCGTCTCTGTTATTCGTGATGGTTCTTAGTACGCCGTGCATGTTGGTTTTATCGCATCTATCATTGTGCTCTATTGTGTCCTCCTAGCTTGTTTACATTGGCGTGCAGATGACTGACGGCGAGACTTGACGCTTCTAGAATGTCGTCCCGTGGAGTCGACGCACGATGAGGCCTACTCGCAGTTCGCTGGAGCCTCCTCCCTCCGGCGACGTGCTCAGCTCCATCGGCAGGCCTCCTCGGCGGTCAAGCCGCGGGCGGTCACTGCCACCGCAGATGCTGTCTATATGCACCCAACGCTGTTTCTGACTGTGCCATTGCGTCTGTAGCATCATGCTCTGCCTAGGGTCCATGTCTCTTACTGCGTGGCACTGTTTGGTATCATGGACCGTTGTAGGCACTGCCTAGGTTCGGGCAGCCATAATCCTTTGCTGCTATTCTTCTAGTTGATTCTGACCGCACGACTGCGTTCGCACCGTCGGTATTACAGTATGGTCCAGTTTTTAGGCAAAACGAACGACGTCCGGGTTTCAGGCTGTCGGGCGTCTGGCAGGGCTCACCGTGAAAACCCTGCCTGCCAGAAAATACGTCTAGGACTATTTTCTGATTGGCTATTTAGCTGAGTAACAAGTTCTACACTAGTGGGGGGGAGCTAGAACTTGGAGGGGTCTCCCATTTTTGCTCATTCTTCATTCCTAATCAGTCACTTTCAGTTTTCAGCTGCTTTCTGGCGCTAGCACTGGGGCACGCAGTTCTGAGTGACAAACCTAGAGCTTCCAGACTTAGTCTCTAGAGCAACAGACGGAGGGGGCAGCAGACTTAAGCAACGAGTGTGGAAGCCCGCACGCTGCATCAACAATGCTGCTGCCCCAACCTGCTGCCTAGTTTTCCATTTTGGTATGAGAGCCAGAGCGTAGCAACAGTAGCAAAAGACTGGCGTACAGGTGCCAGACAACGCCGGCGCACCTCCATATAAGCCAGTGCAGGGAAAATGCTGCCGGATTTCTTCCGGCAGCATTGACCCGCCTGGTGGCGGCGTCTGAATTTTTCCCACGGCCACTTGGCTAGGGAAAATGCTGTCAGATTTTTTCCGGCAGCACTGACCCCAACGCATGACGCGAGGAGGTGAGCGGCAGGCCGCATCCGACACCTACGGGCGATGACACAAGTGGCAATGTCACCTAGGTGCAGTGACTGGCATCAACGAGTAGCAGCAGCAGCCTGCAGCAGCAACAACAACGGCAGGCAACTACAAGGAGCTATGGCAGCAGCAGCCATGAGCAGCTGCGTGCAGCAGTAGCAGTTGGCAGCAGCAGTAGCTCGTAGTAGCTCGTTGCAATAGCAGCAACCGCCAGCAGGAGCAGCTTAGCAGCAGCAGCAAGCTGTAGCAAGCAGCAGCAGAAGTGAGCAGCAGCAGCAGCGAGCTGTAGCAACTGTAACACCAAGCAGTAGCAAGCAACAATAGCAGCTGGCTACAGCACCAGTAGTAGCAGCAAGCAGCAGCCGACAGCAGCTAGCAGCAGCTACTGCTACTCGCAGCGCGCAACTCGCCGCGAGCAGCGGGATGCAAACAGCGAGTCCACTGCTCGCTGCGAGAAACGAGCTGCTGGCAGGGAGCTTGCTGCTCGTTGCCCGTTACCCACAGCAAGCTGCGAGGCTCGCTGTGCCAGACGAAAGGAAAAAAAAAAGACGAGCAAAAATATTCCCCCACCTCAACAGCGACTACCATAGCTGCTACAGCAGCCACAACAGCCGCAACAGCTTGCAGCAGCAGCAGTTGTAACAACAGTAGTAGCAACAGTAGTTGCTGCTGCCACAATAGCCGCAGCAGCAGCAACTGCTACAAGAGCAGCAGCAGAAGCAGTAGTTGTTGCTGTCACAATAGTCGTAGTAGGAGCAGCTACAAAAGCAGTAGCAACAGCAACAGCTACAATAGCAGCAGAAACATTAGTAGCAGCAGCAATAGCAGCAGTAGTGGCATCAACAATAATAGTCGTTGCAGTTGTGGAGTAGCGGTCCTAACCACTGTCGTTGTTGACGTCAGCATCCAACCGCTTCTGACGTCAGCATCCAGCCTCTGACGTCACTGTTGACATCATCAACAAAAGAAAGGGCAGAAGGGTGGGGAAGAAACTTTATAGTAGCTTCAGCAGCAACAGATTACGTTGTAGCAGCTGCTGATGCCAGTTGTTTTGCGCCGATGTCATTGTTGACATCAGTAGCACGTAAGAAAAAAAGAAAGAGAGGGGGCACCAAAACCATGGCTAAAAACCCCAGTGGGGAGGGGTCCTCCTGCGTTTGGGGGACTCCCAGGAGGGGTACCCCCCGTTTTCTTAGACCAACTACAACAGCTGCAGCAGCAACAAGAGTTGCAGCACCAGTAGTAGCAACAACAGCAGCAACAGCAGCAGCAGGACCAGGAACAGCAGCAGCTGCAGCTGCATCAGCAACAACAGCAGCAACAGTAGCAGCAACAGTGACAGTAGCAATAGCAATAGCAGCAACAACAGTAGTAGCCTACAGGAGTCATTGCCGACACCCCTGATCCCTTAGCTGTCATTCAGTAATAGCTCGTCACTTTGAGCAGCAGCTTATAGCCCTGCAGCCACTGGCCTCGTAGACGGCCAACAGTACTCTGCCGCCATTCATTCCTCCTGGGCACGCCAGCACCGCTGTGTCCGCTGCCACACATTACCTGGCGCAATAGCAGACTCAGCGCCAATAGCAGATAGTGACCTCCGTCCTTGGCCCCACTCTGGGCGCCGACCGCAGGCAAAAGGACTTTGAGACGTCGCCCCCGTCGCTTCAGGCCGGCGAGCAGTTCCAGAGTTGGGAGCTCAGCTTCCGTATCTGGGCACAGGGTGAGGGGCTATGGGCATTTTACACTCTTCCGTACGACTCCACCCAGGCTGACCAGCTGTATGATGCTCGTCGCGCATTCTGCACCCTCGTCCCTGTCACTCCTCCGGCTTCCCGCCTGGCCCTAGAGCCCTTTCTTTGCGATTTTACTGCTTGCAGCATCCTAGACCCTGCAGCCGCGTGGCACGTCCTCACTCGCCCCCATTGCCTGTCAAACAAGGCTGAGACCAGTCGTATGCTGCGGGAGTTCAACTCCCTCCACATGGGGGAAACCGAGACAGTCACCGCCTACTGGCAGAGGACTGAAGACATCCTTCGTCGCCTCGGCACCACTGCTCCATCCCCTCTGGCCGCGCTCCTCACCATCAAGTGCAGCGCCACTGACGCGTACACGAACGTCTTCATGCACTACTCCCAGGACATCCTCTCCACCATGGCGGCCCAGAGCACCCTCATGCCCTGGGCATACGAGCTCTTCCTCAGGATTGAGGAAGCTCGCCTGGAGTCCTGCCTTCAGGGCACAGAGGCTCTAGCTTCCCGCGTCGTTGCATCAGTGGCCGTCGCTTCCCCCGCTACAGCTACCTCCACTAGCTCTTCGTCGTCAAGGAAGAAGAAACGCCGGAGTATGAAGGGCAAGGGTGAGCAACAGCAGTAGTAGCAGTCGACTGGGTCCAACGATGGTGGCTCTTTCTGCCACATCTGTGGCCAGTCCTGGTACGGGTGGTACACGTGTGTTGTCCACGGATGAGGCTCACGTCATCGCCACCATGCATTGCCAGCGGGAGCGCCGTCTCGCCTCTGTTGCCGTCGCTGTCATTGGCCCTCATACCCCGACCTCGTCCAACAGCTCCTCTCCTCCGACAGCCGCACCGGTCGCGCCGGCGCCAGCTCTGCAGTAGCATCACCCACTACCGTCGGCGATCCCATTCCCTTCACTGGTGTAGTCCTCGTTCTATCCAAGCTCCGGCGTCGTCACTCCGCACTCAGTCTACACTGCCGGGCCACCCATGCGTGAGTGATAGTTGGAGCAGTTCATTGCGCTCCAGCTTGGCCTGCCTCATCCTCCCCCCAAGGGAAGTGCGAGTTTCGTCACCTCCTGCTTGTCCCCCTTGCCCTGCATGACTGAGACTGAGCTACGGTCGTTTCCTGCCTCCTCGTGTGTCTCGTCATCACCCATGGTCTCCTCTGTTCTCCTCCATGACGACGTCGCGTGGCTTGATGATTGACAGTCTCGGTTCACGCCCCCTTCCACCGCGTCCGCGTCTCTTACGTGCTGCCATGTGACCGTTACCGACCTGGCGACTCCGGTCCAGGACCCGGCCGAGACCTGGATCATCGAATCCGGGGCCATGCATCACATGACGGCCTCTCATGAGGCCTTCAATATGCTTGGTCCTGTCGACGATGTATCCGGTGTCCGGACAAGCTCCAGCCAAGTGTTACCTGTCCGCGACGTTGGTGTTGTTCGTTTCCGTGGTCCTGTCGGTGATGTCTTCCTGACCAATTTCCTTTTTATCCCCGGTCTTGAGCTCAGTCTCGTGTCCGTTACTGCCCTTCACCGCATGAGCATGGACGTTGTACACTCGCGTGGTGCTGGCACTGTGTCGTTGCGTCCGTCCGGTCTTGTCGTTCTTCACGCCACCGTCCATGGCAACCTGTGGTATGTGCCTCTTTTGTCCTCCTCCCCTTTTGTCCCTTCCCTGTTGGCCACCACAGGCCATGTGTTTGTCACGAGTATGCTCTCTCCACAGCACGCCCGTCTCCTGCACCTCCGTCTTCGCCACGTCCACTTTGCTGCCGTTGATAGCATGCTCCGCACCCAGCCGGCCAAGGGCTTTGACTGTAAGACTTTCCCTTTGCCGTGTCCCATGGAGTGCGTTGATTGCGCTCAGAGCAAGATGCACCGGTCCACATACCCTGTATCTGCCTCTTGTGCGTCCGTCCCTCTCGACCTGGTCCATTCCGATATCATGGGTCCTCTCCCTACTGAGTCTGTCGAAGAGCATGGCCGTTACGTCCTCACCCTCACAAACGCCTACTCGCGCTACCGCTGGGTCTTCTGCCTTCTGCAGAAGAGCGATGTTGCCCGTGCCATTCAGGACTGGCTTGTCCTTGCGGAGCGCAAGTGTGGTCAATCCCTTTGCAGCTTTCACTCCGATCGCGGTCGTGAGTCCATGGGCGAGACCACAACTTTTCTCGCCTCTCGCGGTATCCACCACGAGATGTCCGTGTCCTACACGCCTGCCCAAAACGGCGTCTCCGAGCGGGGGAACCATACCATGGCTGATGCCGTCCAACCCATGCGCATTCAGTCTAGCCTCTCCGATGGCTTTTACTTTGAAGCCATGGCCTACATGACGTGGGTCTGGAACCGGATTCCTCACGGATCCCTTCCCCGGCAGTCCACGTCGTACCAGCACTGGTGTGGTCAGCACGTTGACCTCCGCCCTGCTCACGTCTGGGGCTGCGTAGCCATTGTGTGGCTACCAGCCCCGCAGCAAGAGTGTCCTTGCACCTTTCTCGGGGTCTCTTGTCATTCCAAAGCTTTGCGCTTCTGGGATCCCTCTCGACACTGCATCGTCGAGTCCTGCGATGCCCTCTTCTTCGAGGAACTATTTTTGTGCAATCTCCTGCGCTCTAGCTCGTCAGTGTCCCTCCCGTCACGTGAGGGAGTGGTAAGTCCGTCCTCCGTCCTACTGCTTCTGTGTGGCACATCACTTACTCCCTTCGAGCCAGTAGCCCTTGTCGCGCCCGCTGCCTCTTTCGAGCGAGCAGCCCCAGTCGCGCCTGCTGGCCCCTCCGAGCCAAGAGTCCCAGTCACGTCCACCGGTCCCTCCGGACCGGCAGTCCCAGTCGTGTCTACCGGTCCCTCCGGGCCGGCGGTCCCAGTCGTGTCCACCGGTCCCTTCGGGCCGGCTGTCCCAGTCATGTCCACTGGTCCCTCCGGGCCGGCGGTCCCAGTCGGATCCACCGGTCCCTCTATGCCGACGGCCCCACTCGCGTCCACCGGTCCCTCTTGGCCGGCGGTCCTAGTCGTGTCCACTGGTCCCTTCGGGCCAACCGTCCCAATCGCGCCCGCTGGCCCCTACAAACCGGCGGCCCCAGTCGCGTCCACTGGCCCCTCTGGACCAGTAGCCCCAGTCGCGTCCGCTGGTCCCTCCGGGCCAACAGCCTCGTCCGCCTCCGTCAGCCCGTCAGACTCGATGCCATCTCCTGCCCTACCGCGCTACATGCTTGGCCCAGGCGCCAGGCTCTGACCCAGGCCGTCATTGAGCGTGCAGACCGTAGTACCTCGTCCTATGGCATCTCGGCCCCCTGTCGCTCCACGTCTCTTTCACTCCCACAGTCGTGAGTGGGGACCCTGGCACCAAGGCTCTTGGCCTGACTACTTCGGCTATCATTACAGACCATCACCCTAGCTCTACACTCGGCTATGCAATGATTCATTACGGGCATCGGCATGCTTTCGTGGCAGCACTCGAACGCATCCCACCTGGATCTCGAGACGCACACGCTCTCTCAATCTGCTCCATAGCACGCCCGAAGGACCCAACCACCCAGCACGAGGCTCGTGCCTCTCCTGAGACCACATACTGGGATGCTGTCCTCGTTGACGAGCTCGATGCGATCCTGCAGCACCACGTGTATTACTTCGTCGACCTCCCTCCAGGTCGGAAGGCCATCGGTGCCAAGTGGATCTTTCAGCACAAATGGAAGCCCGACGGGTCCTTGGACAAGTACAAGGCCTGCCTCACAGCCAAGGGGTTTGCTCAAGTCCCTGGGGTCGACTATGACCAGATCTTTGCTCTAGTTGGCCGGTTCTCCACGAGCCGGGCGCTCTTCAGCCTGGTTGTCCAGCGTGGGTGCGAGCTGCATTAGATGGACGTGAGCAACGCCTTCCTCCATGGTTCATTGGAGGATGAGGAGCTCTACATGGTGCCGCCTCCCGGCTTCGACGACGACACTCGGAGAGTCTAGCGGCTACAGAAGGCCCTCTACGGCCTGAAGCAGTCGCCTCGGTCCTGGAACCAGGAGATCAGCAGTACGCTCCTTCGCGACGGCCTTCAGCGCAGTACCGCTGATCCCGCACTATTCGTCAACCCGCAAGGGCAGACCCTCGCCGCTATCCTAGTCTACATCGACGATCTCCTCATTGTGTCACTTGACATGGCTACCGTCCAGCATGTCAAGGACCTGTTGCACACCGCCTACCAGATGAAGGATCTCGGGTCTGCCCGAGTCTTCCTGGGCATGGAGCTCGAGCATGATCGCTCGCAAGGCATCTTGCATGTCCACCAGGCTACCTATGTGCAGACCCTATCCACTCGCTTTGCCGAGGACCTGCCCCTCGTGCCCAACGCGTCTTCACCTATGTCATCTAATGGCCAGGTGAAGCTGAAGAGTCTTGACCAAGCCGTTGTGGGAGAGCCAGTTGACGTGACCACGTATGTGCAAGTCATCGGGTCACTGATGTTCCTGGAGACGACAACGCGCCCAGACATTGCATTCGCCGTCAACCTCCTGACACATTTTTCTCAGGAGCCGCATCACCTCCACTTTGAAATTGCAAATGCGAGTACTATGATACATCGTCTCGACTCCTCGACGAGATCTCATGTTCCGCCTCCAGCCGTCTGTTTTCGTGGTTGGCTTCACCGACAGTGACCGGCCTGGCAGTCCGGACGGGAAAAGTCGCACAGGCTGGATCTTTCTGATCGACGGCACGGCCGTATCTTGGCGCAGTGGCAAGCAAGGGTACATTGCATGCAATACTGTTGAGGCTGAGTACGTGGCCCTTGGCTCAGGCGCATGTGAGAGTGTGTGGTTGCGTCGTCTATTGTTCGAGTTGTGTCAGTCCCTCACATCCATCACATTGCATTGTGACAATGAGAGTGCCATGGCCATCGCCGACAACAACGGCGTGCATCACACATGCACAAAGCACATTAACGTTGAGTACCACTATGTGCATTCTTTGATGCATGACGGAAACATCAGCATTGTGTGGGTTGAGACAGCACGGCAAGTGGCTGACTTTGTGACCAAGGCACTGAAGCGCGACTCGTTCAAGAAGGCTATGAGTTCGGTTGGCTTGCGGCCGTGAGTGGCTCTCATTGTACCTGCCTGCGTCTCTGCATGCCCTGGGGGAGTCTGGTTGTTGACTGTGTCTATGCGCGTACATGTGTACTACGCCTGTGAGTCATGGGGGAGTGTTGGTTTTTTTGCAACTCTCATTGTGCTCTGTTGTGTCGTCCCCGCTTGTCTACATCGGCGTGCAGATGACTGACGATGAGACTTGATGCTGCTGGAGTGTCGTCCGGTGGAGCCGACGCACACTAAGGCCTACTCGCAGTTCGTTGGAGCCTCTTCCCTCCGGCGACGTGCTCAGCTCCATCGACAGGCCTCCTTGGCAGTCAAGCCGCCTGCGGCCACTGCCATCGCAGATGCTGTCTGCATGTACCCAGCGATGTTTCTGACTGTGCCATTGCGTCTGCAGCATCATGCTCTGCCTAGGGTCCATGTCTCTTACTGCGTGGCACTGTTTGGTATCATGGACCGTCGTAGGCACTGCCTGGGTTTGGGCAGCCATAACTCTTTGCTGTTGTTTTTCTAGCTGATTCTGACCGCACGACTGTGTTCGCAGCATCGGTATTGTGGTATGGTCCAGTTCTAGGGCAAAACGGACGACGCCCAGGTTTTGGGTTGTTCGGCATCGGGCAGGGCTCACCGAGAAAACCTTGCCTGCCAGAAAATAGGTCTAGGACTATTTTCTGATTGGCTGGTTAGCTGAGTAACAAGTTCTACACTAGTGGGGGGGAGCTAGAACCTGGAGGGGTCTCCCATTGTTGCTCATTATTTATTCCTAATCAGTCACTTTCAGTTTTCAGCTGCATTCTGGCGCTAACACTAGCGCGCACACTTCAGAGTAACAAACCCAGAGCTCCCAGACTTAGTCTCCAGAGCAGCAGACTATGGGGGCAGCAGACTTAAGCAATGAGCGTGGAAGCCCACACGCTGCATCAACAACGCTTTTGCCCTAACCTGCTGCCTAGTTTTCCATTTGTGTAGCCGTATGATGTTGTTTAGAAACAGTTGTGCTGTTCCTTCGGTGGTGATGATGGTCGTTGTCGGGATGAAGTGGGACATTTCAGAAAACCTGTCGACGACCATGCAGATGGCGTCATATCCCTTGGGTGTGACTGGTAATCCGGTGACGAAGTCCATGGATTCTGCCCATGGTTCTGTTGGAACGGAGAGCGGTTGCAGAAGTCCGGGTGGCCTCGTGTGACGAGAGTTTTGTCGTTGACATGTGTCGCAGGTCTTCTAGAAATTGGCCACGTCGGATTGCATTTTGTCCCCCCAGTAGTTTTTTTCCAGCCTTTTCAACGTCTTGTCCTCTCCGAAGTGTCCACATGGACCGGTGTCCTGGCATTCTTCTTCGAGCAGCATACGGCTAAATTCGTCGTTTTGGGGAACGACCGTCTGGCGAGTGAAGTGACGTCGCCAGCACGGTGCGTCGAGCCAGAACTTGGTTTTATCATATCCGTCATGCCGATCATAGTCTCGTGCTAACAGTCGCTCAAGGCAGGGGTCTCGCTGAAGTTGTAGGGTTGCCACGTCGGATGTAAAATTTGGTCGGCAGCTGATTGCGTCCGTCAGATTGGTTTTTCTCCGCCACTACTCGATTTCGTAGTCGAACCTGGACTCAAGGAACTCCATCCATTGGGTTTGACGTCGGCTAAGATTAGGCTCCATCTTCAAACATTTCAATGCGTGGTGGTCGGTGCGCACCATGCATTGGCGACACTCCAGGCAGCATTGCCACGTCTTGAATGCGTACACGACCACCATCATCTCCTCTTCATGGACCGCGTAGTTGAGTTCCGGCCCTCGTAGCTTTTGAGACATCTAGGTGACCGGTTGCTTGCCATTGCTGTGATCTTGCAGAAGAATCGTGCCAATGGCTCGGTCTGATGCATCCTTAGCCATGACGTAGTCGACCGTTGGATTGGCTAATCATGGGGCTCACGCCGAGGTCAGAGTGTTCTGCAAGCGGTGAACACTTCTTTTTTGCTGTCTCCCCACCACCACTCGTTTTCTTTTCGAGTGAGGTCGGAAAGGACGCTGACACGCGTGCGTAGTCCCTCAGGAATCGCCGGTAGTAATTATAGAATCTGAGAGAAACTTCAATTTCTCGAACATTGGTCGGCGTCGGCCAATTAGCGACTGCTGCCACTTTTTTCATATCCATGTTGATCCGTCCACCGTTGATGACGTGACCCAAAAACTCGATCGAACGACAACCAAAGTCACATTTCGAAAGTTTTCCGGAAAACTTCTCTCTTTGTAAAACTTTGAGAACTTTTTGGATATGTCCATCGTGCTCCTCTGGGGTGCGGTTGTACACCAGAATGTCGTCGAGATATACCACAACAAAATCGTCGAGGTACAGATGGAAAATGTTGTTCATTGCTGCCATGAACATTACTGGGACGTTTGTGAGTCTAAACGGCATAACCATGGAGTCAAAGTGCCCGTAGCGAATTCGGAATGTTGTTTTCTCAATGTCGGCGCCTGCCACGTGTATCTGGTGATATCCGCCTCATAAGTCGATTCTGCTGAAAATTCGGGCTCCTCGGGGTTGGTTGAAAAGTTCGTCAGCTTGAGGGAGAGGGTAGCAGTTCTTGATGGTAGCGACGTTCAACAGCCGATTATCTGCGCACATCCGCATCTCGTCGGTTTTCTTTTTCACGAATAGCATGGGTGCGGCGTATGGTGACGTGGAAGGGCGGATGAACTCCTGACCGAGCATCTTGTCGAGCTGCTTTTTCAGCTTGGTCAGCTCGTGATCGCTCATCCGATAGGCTCCTTGGACGGTAGGTCTACTTCCCGGCTTCAGTTTGATGTGATGGTCGATGTCTCGTTGAGGAGGTAAGGTTTTTGGGATTTCGTTGTGGAAGACGTTTGCAAACTCTTCGATGAGTGGTGCGAACTCTTCGGGTACCATCGTGAACTCCATTGAGGCTGATGAGGCTGATGAGGCCAATGGTGAGTCAGTTGCTGCCACTTTCACTTCTTCTATTGGCTCAAGATGTATGAGCCACGCACAAGCACCTCTCCGTATACAGTGCTTGGCCACGTTGAGCGGTATCGGCTGCACCGGTTGTCGCTTTTCGGCCTCCGAGGCTTCCTCTACTTCTTCCACCTTTGTTGCTTTCGTTGTCGGCTTCCGTCATGTATGTGGAAGTTATTGTTTGGCGCCATCATTCTACATGTAGACGTCACCGCTGTTCCAGTCGACCTGCGGATTGTGCCGGTACAGGAAGTCTTGTCCGAGGATAATTTTATGATCGCTCATTGGAAAAGACGTCAATACTGTCACATCCCGAAGATCTCTCACTTGTGGTCATAGTGGTTCTTGGAGTCTCCGTATCTTTTGTCTCCAGTCAACGGTTTTTCCTTCAAACATCCCTGGTTCTGTCTGCAAACCCAGCTTGCAAAGCATGTCGTTGCTCACGAAGTTATGTGAAGCTCCTCCATCCAATAGTGTCGGTACCGTTCTGTGAATTCTTCATCCTCGAGGCTGAATGTTTAGCAGTATCGCCGGTTGGTTGTCCTTGTACCCCTCGTCGAACTTTACGGTCTCAGAAACCCTTTGTGGTGATGTGGGCCGTTCACATTGGTGATCGTTCGGCACAGATCGCTCCTCGTGGACAAGAGGTGTGCCTTTTACTTCTGTACTCTGCCGTTTCTCGGCTCTTTGGCCTGTTGGTTGCTCCGACAGTTCGGAGTGATGTGCCCGATTTTGTTGTAGTTGTAGGAGGTTCATGTCTCTCTCTGGTTAACGGCATCTACTTCCATCAAAGTCGAGGAGTTCGTCCACTGGGTTTTTCCACTTCTACGATAATTGTAGTTAGGAGGTCTCCAGCCGTAGGATTCCTGGATTCGAGCTTTGTAGTCGGCGCTGTCGATCCCTTCTGCTGTTGCAACCATCCACGACAAGTCATTTTGGATGCCAAAAATAGCAATTGCTCGCCGGATATCTCGCTTGAGGCCGTTGTTGATGTAGTGAAAACAGAGTTCGTCGGGGGCGACGTCTGCTCCAATGATGATCCCGTGGAATCTCCGCGTATACTCCGCCACGCTGGACTGCTCATGTAGACGCTGGAGTTTGTACGGTACATCAGACTTTTCATGCAGTCGTACAAAACATGCGAGCATCACGCGCGATAATTTGTTCTAGTCGGTTGGTGTCGTCAGCGCGTCTTGCCACTACGGGTTGATCTGCTCCAAGGGTAGAACGCCTGCGGTCGGTGATGTGAGATGGGCGTCGTGAGCCATTGATGCTGCTCCGCCGGTCTCTTGCTGTCGTTGGATAGTCTTTAGATCGGACCACCAACTTAATGTCGTACTACGCAAAAGCGCGGCCGCGAGGTCAATTTTCTTCTGATCATCATTGACCCTAGCAGTGGTGAAATACACCTCCAAACTCATCAGCCACATCCGAACCATTGGTCCTTTTGAATTTGCAGGATCAAACGGTTCTGGTGGATTCGGAGGAATTTTGTGTTTGCTCGAGATTTGGGAATTTCTCTCAACGAGCACCGCTTCACGTGCGCTTGCGTTGCAAAGTGACTCCATCGCGACATTCAGTTGTTGGAGCAGGTGGCTGTTGATGTCCTCGAGCGCGAAAATATCGTTTACCAGTTCCTCGTTGATCCGCGCCCATCATCATGTGCCACCTGTCGTCCCTACTGTCATAATCGAGGCTGTCGGTTAGGGCGGCTGGTTCATCACCGTCGGGTCCGTGACCGGATTGGTCGCCGAAGCCGTAGGGGTAGTTCCAGCTGCTACAAAGACTGCCATGCCAGCGTTTGTTGTCACTTTGGGGTTGCGTGCATAGGCACGTTCCGCTCCTCCATCGCCGAAGTCGTCGCCGAAGACCCGCTGCTGGTCATCGGTTGCGCTCGCTCGCCTCACGACGTAGTCGTGAAGTCTGCGAAGTCTTGACGTGGGAGATGTGTTGAAGACTTGTGCAAGGTAGTCCTCCGGATGGGTGAAGTAGTCAGATGCCTCTCCAGCACCGCTGCGCTGTGATACCAAGTGTTACGCCGAACGGAACGTAGATGGTGAACATGTAGAAGTTTTGAGGCAAAACACGATTTAGAATTTGGGACACTTCAGCAATTTATAGTTAGCGATAAGTGAACTTCGATGACAAGTGTCGAAACGATAGAACATATATATGCAAGTGACAAGTTATGAATGAAGCATAGTCGGGATCATTGGGTCGGATGTCGAACGACGCGTGAGGAGTGGTGTCGTGACCTTCTTCAAGAAGGTCCGCCGAGAATTCGGGGGTCTTCGAGAATCGACGGTGAAGATGCGCGATGCATCTTTATAAATCTGGATTTGTCGAGAGTCGTCGAGAAGTCTACCAAAAGGTCATGACACTTCTGTTCGTAGGTTTGTGAGAGCGGTCGAAGCTGTTAGAAGGTTCGGGAATATCCACTGGGAGCGGGGCAGTTGGCTAGTTTGCCCTCGGCCGTCGGAGTGAATATTGCGGTTCTCGCGACGCGATGGGTTGTTTGTGTAATAACAGAAATGTCCACTTGAGAAGATTAGGGGCTCGTGTACGTCTGGTACGTAACATTCACATGGATAATGTCCGTAACAGAAGACAATTCAAGGAATTAGAACAAAGGTGAAATTTGTATTTCTTCTTAAGTTTACTTGGATGAAATCTTCAAATATGTCGAGCGCATATATACAATGGCAAGAAACAAAGTGAGGCATTTGTTACATCCTGGGCATGAAAATGTATTAAAAAGTTTCCTATTATTGCTGCCTCTACCGTGGCAACACAAGTCGAGTGAATTGACGTACTAACGAGCAAGTAGGTACAAGAAACAGCACAGATTATGGTAGAGAGACTCCTGAAATCTCATGAGCTTCAATAACTTAGGGTACGTTTGGCCTCGGCCGTCTGGCCGCGGCCGAAGTCGACTCGGATTCCAACTTTTGTTCAACAAAAATGTTGGATCTTCAATTTTAAGAAACAGGCTCAACACCATGCGCTAATGGGGACACATGTTTGACGAGCAAGGGTCTAAACGCATCGAATGTGCATGAAAATACTCACGTGCACTGTCTACCATGTGTGAAGTGTCAGATTTGCCCATCATGATTATTGTGTACACAGCTTTTTGTGACATTTTGGCTCACGTCCATTACCAATCATACTCCTCATGAGGTGGAGGGTACAGAAGATTGGGAGAGCATACGCGAGTCGGGCAGCTGCCGAGCGACTGTATCCAGCCACAGGATACACTCCAGTCATCTCCACAGGATACACTCCAGCCATCTCCACAAGTGTTGGCTTCCCTCATGGCGGCAAGATGGAGTGCTCGTACCTTGTCACACATCAATCCAGTTTTATACTTGCTCATGTTAAAACTGCAGTGGCTTGGTGACCTAGTTTAGTCTTACCTGTGAGTTGGTGGTAGCTTGGAAAGGCGTAGATTAGGACTAAAACTCATGATGTAAACTCATGGGGACACATGAGGAGTTATGTCTGTGTTTTCAGGTGAGTGCCGGCGAGCTCCAGCTCACCGGTTGACGGGTGGAGTAGACTAGCGACCTCCACCCCGGAGGAATAGTCTCTTTGTTTATGACTCCAACTACACACACATTTGTCCGTTTTCCCTCACGTCCATTGTGTTCCGTTCTCACAGTCGTGCTCCACGTCAAGGTCTAAGGGAAAGGGAGCTAGTTGTGTCTGTCTCATCAAACATGCCAAACAACACGTCAGTGATATGCGCGACGATTAACCCGGAGCCTAAACCGCAGTACCGTGGAAAAGAGTTGGTTCTTTTTGCACAACAACGCCCATAGAACCCGGTCCATGAACAAATTTTGCCACAACCCCAGCTCAAGTCATAATTTAGGTGGTACCTAACTAATTCGTCTGAGAAATCATTCGTGAAAATTTTAAAATAATGTTTATAATTAAATTCAAAGATCAGTGGGGTACCTGCCGTGGCGCATGACTGATGGCACACACAACAGTGTGAATTTTTCCTAACACAGGCTCAAAATGACTGTGTTGGCCGAAATTTTGTGCGCATGCATTCGAAAGCAACACCCTTTTAACCTGAACATGCAAAATCTCAAGCAGGACGCTATACTGGTCACACGCATTGATGATAAGCCAGGCATTGATGATCACTGGACATACAATGCAAAAGATGCAAATCGGTCTCAAGAGCCAGCCCACTGAGAAAACTCTAGCGACTCCAAAGAACCTGCATAGTTTTCCAAAATGATTTGGGACATCATGGCAGCTGTCTAGTTCTTGCTCTTGTGTAGAGCCACCACCCGTCGGTGGTCCGCCGCCAGTTAGGTCTATCAGGGGTCTGTACGAGCATGGACACGGCTGAGTGGTCACAGTAAGCTGTACAAAGAGACGGGACGACTCGCATCTCAACATTCCTCTGTGACCTAATGGTATGCATGTCTATGCACGTGCAGACCTAACAAAAGTGTGCAACAAGATGCTTCATGGTAAATACGCACACATTCTAATCCAAACCATGCTCATCCAGAGGACGAAGCCAGACAGATTGTATGGCAACCATGAACTTTCCACGCATCAATGTCTTGGTCAAGAAGTCAACCCACTGCATGTCCATGCCGACCCATATGATGGAGGTCACTTGTCGCTCTACAAGATGATGCACAAAGTGATGCTCAACAACAATGTACATCATGTGTGCATGAAACACATCAAAGTTCTCTACAATGGCAAGAGCACTTCGATTGTCACAACTCACAATGATGCAAGGCATAGACTCACGTAATTCACGAAACAAATGTTGCAGTTAACCAACCTCAACAGCCCCAGCCCCTTGCATAACGTACTGAGCCTCTAATGAGCTACATGGGATGCAGCCATGTTTGCTGGTTGGCCATGACCAAGTAGTTCAACTCAGCAGCAAAACGTATCTAGCCTTATCACGTCCATTGACTGTCTGTGCAGCTGTTGAGTGTACCCAAACACTTTCATTGAAAGCAGAGTCCAAGGTACGGTGTTGAAACCACATAGCGTAACACTCACACAACCGCATAAAGGGCTCTTGCCCGAAGACACTACAAGAACTGTGCGAGGAGCGTGATGGTCAAAGCAATGTTTTGTCGTGTCGTGTGGTCATGGCCATGTACATCAGAGAGTCGATGAGGAGCAGGTACAAGGTCTCGTCCATTGTGTCCCACTACTCTGCTTGATCATCCACCTTGAGGGCATCCTGTCCATCACGTGTGATGGGGATGGAGGCTATGGGAATTGCATCAAGGAGGTCAGATCAAGACGGTCGCTTCCTCACAAGGGGGGCATAATGTGTCTGATGTAACAAGAGTGTTTTCCATTTATGATCATGCACGATCTCCATCCCAAGGAAAACAGCTACAAAACCAAGGTCCTTCATCCTCAAAGCAATCCAAAGGACTGCCTTGGCCTCCTTGACGTCCTCCCATTGAGGAGACGCAATGAGGAGTTCTTCCACATAGACCAGGTTGTCTTTGAGGCTCTCAGTCGTCCATTTGAAAAAGGAGGGGTCGACGTCATGCTACACATAACCAGCACCTGTTCGTGTGCTGGAGATCTTCTCGTTCCGTTATCGTGGTGACTACTTACAAGGCCGTACAAGACCTTACGCAATCGCCAAACCTTGTCACCGACCTCGAAGCCAGGTGGCTAGACCATGTGGATCTCCTCCTCTAGGGTTTGATGGAGGATTGCTTTTGTTCAAACCCATTTGGTGGAGCTCACAGTCATTGTGAGCTAAAACCCGAAACAGAGCGCGAGAGATGGTTATTGGGCCAACAGGTGCAAAGGTGTTAATGACATCCACACGCTCAACTTGTGAGAACCTTGGTCATCAAGCGAGCCTTGTTGTAATCTAGTATGCCATCAGACTTCTCCTTCTTGAAAAAAACCCACTTAGCCCGTACAGCGTTTCGCCCATGCAGAAGGTTGATAAACTCAGACACCTTGCTCGTGGATGACTCTCAGATCACCCTTACAAGCAACATGCCTCAACTATGCATCCTGATTTGAGAGTGCCTCCTTGAATGTGCCTGGATGAGGCGCCATTGAGGGGGAGCTCTCGGTGGCTTAGACACACGTCTCTAGACTCGCATGATCATTGCAACTGAGAACTCTCGGGAGACCAACTCGTGACTGACATGACAAAGTGGGTGCACCTTAGCGTACTTCACCTAGATACTTAGGCCAAGGGCCTTCGTGCCAAGCTTTCCAATCTGAATATTACGTCTGCGATGCCTGGGTGCCAAGTCATCTGTCCATTGAGTCCTAGAGGCCAGTGGTCGAAGACTTTCACCGAGCTCATGGGAGTGACCCAAAGCTAAGGTACTCACCTCTAGGTGCATAACAAGCAACTGGTCCACAGACGCAAAGGCTTGGCCTTGCAAAGAAAAAGAGAGGATGGAGGGAAATCATGGGCAAGTACAGGCTCGTGTGTAGGAAAAGCAAATGTAGGAAAAGTGAACGACCACGTGTGGCTGGGGATATTACCACTGGTTAATAATTTCATTTGCTTGCAGAAGGGAGTAGAGGATTTTTATGGTAACATCTTTCAACACATAGCAACCATGCACATTGGCATCTCCCTTGCTTTTGTTTTTACAAAAAGTACTGATACCACATCGGGTATTGTGGATGGTCAAATGGACCCCTGAGCCACCATCTAGTCCAATTGCTTTTAGAGTTTGGTTACCTCGTCTTTGCTCATCTGATATGTTCCCTTGAATATCGGTTTGCCCCCTCTCTTCAGCTTTGTTTGGTGATTGACAGTAAGTTGAATAGTGTCCACGACACTGATTACGTCTTGAGGCTTCCTTGAATATGCAATCTTAATGTGAATTTGGAATGGGTGAAATAGCTCCGATACCCACACCGCACACACTATTAAGTTGGCGTACCAATGGGTCTAAAATTAGACACGGCATACCCGGCGTACTAAATTATAGGTACGGCATACCTATGAATACCACAACTGCTCACGGCGTACTGAGACCTTAAAAATTAGTAACAACATACAGGCATGCCGTATATTTTTTAAAAGGATGGGTACACCATCATTAATTTTTGTGTAAGTCCAAACACATTGAAAAGATTGTGGGGATTTCAGCACGGTGTGATGTCATCTTTATAATTGTACTGCCATAGAATGTTGTCGGAGAGGAGGCTGTAAAACAGTGCCCTGCCATGGATGCCGTTTGCCGTTTTCCTGGTTCGACCACTACAGAGTGGCTGAATTTCCAATCTGATTGCAGAATTGGACTCCCTGGATTTTTCCACGCGGTTTCGAGCTTTCAGTTACTCAATTTGGTTGATAATTCAGAAAGTTAGCCCTACCCAAAGTTCGGGTGGTGCGGCGGGTAGAATCTGGTACCCGTCCGGGGTGACGGGATACTCCACCACCGGTGGTCCGTTCACCTCCAACTGGCTCCATAGATACCAAGGCCCTAGAGGAAGCAACCAGGGAGGTCCCCTGGACCAGGGCGAGCCGCCCTTTGACTTGTCAATCAAAAAAAGGCGCTTCGAGCCGTCGTCGGCTCATGTCGGAGACGACTCGCGTCGGCGGCAGCCAAAGACGGCTCCACCAAGAGTTGCTACGATGGGCGTAGCAGGGGCTATACTGCTCCATTTTGGGCGTGCTTGGATGTGATGGAAATCACAGATCACAGGCTATAAGAATCTGATGTAATCTCACCAAAACAACTAACCATTGATGATTCTCAGCCTTTTTCAGTTTCCGTAATCTGTACTTTGCCAGATTTCTGCTCCCTTGGTATTGTGGCGACCCAAAGCACACACCTCCCTTGGAATTCACTTTGCACTAAGTAGCTGTGGAAACTTAGGTAGTTCAGGGCACGCCAGGATAGCAATCCTGACAAATGGTTATGGGCCCACACCCCTAACCTACCTGCCAAAATGTTCACGGCTTCCGCAATGCACGGGAGTGTCGCTCCGGGCGACATCGCGGTCGAACTCTGAGACTGTCCATCGCAGAAGTTCAACATGGCGCAGAAGCCGGAGTCCTCGCCCATCCAAAAGTACATGGGCAGCCCTGGATTTGGGCTGTGGTGGTGGCATTTTGAGATCTACCTCCCGCACAAGGGACTGCTGGAGCTTATGAAGGGCACGAAGGTTCAAGATGCGAGCGCAACAAACGAGGAAAAGACGGCCTTTGCGAAGATGAACACGAAGGCGCTGATGCTCCTATTGTCGGCGCTGCATGAATCTCAGTGGGGCTACATCCACGGCTGTGACCTGGCAGCTGATGCATGGAAGAAGCTCTGCTCCATCCACCAATCAACATCCCAAGCCAACAAGATCTTCGCAATGAAGCGAATCTTGACGGTGAGGATCGAGGAGGGTGAGGACGTTATTTCCGCCATGCAACAGATTGAGTCTCTTGCCTCAAAATGCAATGATGTGGGGTGGAAGATTGATACGAAGATGTAGGTGATGGCACTCCTCATGGCTCTACCTGAAAATTGGGGTCCTCTCATCACCGTGCTGGGAGGTTTGGAGGAGGATAAACTCACCTACGGCGCAGTCACCGAGTACATCCGCAATGAGGTGCACCGTCGGAGCGGTGGTGAGACCTCGTCATCCTCAACTGCCTTGGTCACCAAAATGCAGGGTGGCAGCAGCAGCGACAAGCGAGGTGGCGGTAATGGTGGCGGCAAGAAGGGCGCCAAGAGGGGTGCATGCCACAACTGTGGCAAGGAGGGCCATTGGGCCAAGGAGTGCCCGGAGGAGGCGCAGTCCGGTGGCAAGGGTGCCAAAGGCAAGAAGGCGCTTCTCAACGGCACAAAGAACCACGACCTGAAGGGTGCCAGCCGGCGGTGCCTTGACTCAGGTGCGGAGGAGCATACCCAAGTCAAGAAGGTGGGATTCATCAACTACACCAAGTCTGCAAAGTCCATGGTGACCGCCAGCGATAAGGTCGAACCTGCGGTCTGCCAAGGTAATGTGGACGTAGAGGTGGTAGTTGGTGGTAAGAAGGCACAATGTGTTATCCAAAATGTGCAACATGTCCCCGGCCTGGCTGACATTTTGAGTGTGAGCCGCTTGACAGACAAGGGGTATAAAGTGCTCTTCCGTAGGAAAAGTGCAGTCGTGCGGATGGACGGTGGTGGTGAGGTCGTGCTCGAGGCAAAGCGCGAGGGAGGACTCTACATTGTTGACACAAAAGTCATCCCCTTGGCAGCAGATGCAGCGAACCCGCAAGCACGCTCCGTCAACCTCGCTAAAGGTGGGGGAGCAGACCTGCAGCTGTGGCATCGGCGGCTGGGGCACTCATCGCCCGTAGTCGTACAGGAGATGGCGAAGCGCGACATGGTTCGCGGCCTCAACATCACCGGTGCATCTGACACAACAGCAGATTCCGCAGAGCACAAGTGTGAGCCTTGCATCGTGGGCAAGGCAAAATGCAAGCCGTTTGAAGACGGACAGCGGCGGGCCGAGAACGTGCTCGAGGTCGTGCACAGTGATGTGTGCGGACTGATCAAGACACCGTCCATTGGGGGCGCCCGGTACTTCAGCACCTTCATCGATGATTGCAGCAAAAAACTCTACGTCTACTTCATGAAGAGAAAGAGTGATGTGCTGGACCGACTGAAGAAGTACGTCGCAGCAGTGGAGAGGCAGACTGGCGGCAAGGTCAGAGCGCTATGCAGCGACAATGGCAGCGAGTACGTGGGTGGCGGAGGGTGGCTGAAGGAACAGGGCATTGAGTGGTAGCCGACCACTCCGTACACGCCTCAATCTAATGGCGTGGTGAAGCGTGCGAACCAGACGCTACTCACCATGGCGCGGACAATGCTCGTGGATCCAAAGTTGCCACGGAGCCTGTGGGCCGAGGCCGTGAGTACGGTGTGCTACATCACCAACCTCACCCCAACGACAGTGCTGAAGGGGAAGGGCGGCTGGAAGACGCCGCAGGAGGCTTGGAGCGGGCGCAAACCAAGCGTGGCGCACCTGAAGGAGTTCGGGTGCAAGGCGCACACGTTGGTGCAGGCCGCACAAAGAAAAGAATCCAAACTGGACCCGCACGCAAAGGTGTGCGCGTTTGTCCGATACAAGAGTGCGCTCAAGGTGTACCGCCTCTTTGATCCATGGACGCAGGACGTCATCACCAGCCGCGACGTCACGTTTGATGAGCAACAGAGCTACTGCACTAGCAGCAACAACATTGACGCATCGCACTCTCCAAAGTGGGGGGAGTGATTCCAACTCCTTGAGTGTGAGGAGGAGCCGGCGGCTGCAGAGGTCGATGATGGGTCTTCGGAGGACGACGGTGCTGGAGCGCAGCACCTACCCAAAGTTCGGGTGGTGCGGCGGGTGGAATCTGGTACCCGTCCGAGGGGACGGGATACTCCACCACCGGTGGTCCGTTCAGCTCCAACTGGCTCCATAGACCCCAAGGCCCTAGAGGAAGCAACCAGGGAGGTCCCCTGAACCAGGGCGAGCTGCCCTTTGACTTGTCAATCAAAGAAAGGCGCTTCGAGCCGTCGTCGGCTCATGTCGGAGACGACTCGCGTCGGCGGCAGCCAAAGGCGGCTCCACCAAGAGTTGCTTGGATGGGCGTAGCAGGGGCTATACTGCTCCGTTTTGGGCGTGCTTGGATGAAATGGAAAGATCAGATCACAGGCTATAAGAATCTGATGTAATCTCACCAAAACAACTAACCATTGATGATTCTCAACCTTTCTCAGTTTCCGCACTCTGTATTCTGCCAGAATTCTGCTCCCTTGGTGTTGTGGCGATCCAAAGCACACACCTCCCTTGGAAGTCGCTTTGCACTAAGTAACCGTGGACACTTAGGTGGTTCAGGGCACGCCAGGACAGCATTCCTGACAGAGGCGTATATTGCAAACGGACATAGATCATGTAATAATGCTAGAAAAAGCGATAGGTACGTGTTTTCAGAGTCTGATGGCGAGGGGGTAGAGTCATGTCGTGTATTGTTTTTCATTATTCGGGACATGCACCACCTCGATTTATCGGATGTTGCATGCACGAGGTAGAACAGATCCCGGCGTCTCCAGCTGGCGTATAACAGGTCCCCTTCTGTCGGGTCGTGGACATGGGCGTTTAGGGTTACGACCCGACGACACTCGCCCATGTCCTTTAACTTCATCCCGGCGTCTCCAGCTGGCGGACATGCACCACCTCGACTTATCGTTTTCTGATTGGTTACCTTTGTAAAGTGGGTGTTTAATTTCAGAACGGTTGGACACAAAATATAAGCAGCTTCATAACGAGCGTAATTCCGCAGTTGTTGCAGTGTTTCTTCGTCGGCGGCATCTCCCCCCCCCCCCAGAAGCGACGAGTGTATTGGGGTTGTGTAGCTGGGTTGTTTATTGTACAAGTGTTACTTGAATACACTAAGTGTACTATACACAGTGTATTTTTTACATGTCCGTTGGATACGCACATCATATGCATCTCCTAATACACCTTACATGTTTTGGGAGGGGGGGCAACATGGGAGCCGGGGATCTCCCCCCCCCCAAAGGGTAAAGTGTATTGGGGGAGTGTCTATGGTAAGAGTATCTGACGGACACGTGAAAAATACACAAAGTGTATTTTGAGAAGATGTCAATAGACACTCGTCGACCGTCGATCTATGATGATCGACGGTTGACAATGTACGATTCGATCATCTATACATAGATGACGATCGATGATCGACGACCGTCCACTAGTCTATGACATCCATATGTGCAGGAACCATATTGCACATTGGTAACGACATAGTCGGGACCCCATCTCCCCCCCCCCCCCCTTAGAAGCGATGAGTGTATTGGGGTTGTGTATCTGAGTTGTGTATTGTACAACCGTTACTTGAATACACTAATTGTACTATACACTTAGTGTACTTTTCACATGTCCGTCGGATACACACATCATATACACTCTCTTAATACACATTACCTGTTTTGGGGGGGGGGGAACATGGGAGCCGGAGATCTCTCCCCCCCCAAAGGGATAAAGTATATTGGGGGAGTGTCTATGGTAGGTGTATCTGACGGACACATGAAAAATACACAAAGTGTATTTTGAGAAGATGTTAATAGACTCTCGTCGACCGTCGATCTATGATGATTGAAGATTGATGATGTACAATTCGACCGTCTATACATAGATGAAGATCGATGATCGACGACAATCGACTAGTCGATGACATCCATATGTGCGGAAACCATATTGCACATTGGTAACCAAATAGTTGGGACCCAATCTCTCCCCCCCCCCCCCCCCAGAAGCGACGAGTGTATTGGGGTTGTGTAGCTGAGTTGTGTATTGTACAACCATTACTTGAATACACTAAGTGTACTATACACTTAGTGTATTTTGAGAAGATGTCAATAGACACTCATCGGCCGTCAATCTATGACGATCGTCGATCGGCAATGTACGATTTGGTCGTCTATAAATAGATGAAAATTGACGATCGACNAAACACTTTCCCTGTTTTTTGGGGGGGGGGGGGCAACATGAGAGCCGGAGATCTCTCCCCCCCCCCCAAAGGGATAAAGTGCATTGGGGGAGTGTCTATGGTAAGTGTATCTGACGGACACGTGAAAAATACACAAAGTGTATTTTGAGAAGATGTCAATAGACACTCATCGGCCGTCAATCTATGACGATCGTCGATCGGCAATGTACGATTTGGTCGTCTATAAATAGATGAAAATTGACGATCGACGACCGTCGACTATTCGTCAACACATATGACGATCGATAACAGGTTTGCGAGGAATTTGAGTACGACAGAAGGGNAGTGTATTTTGAGAAGATGTCAATAGACACTCATCGGCCGTCAATCTATGACGATCGTCGATCGGCAATGTACGATTTGGTCGTCTATAAATAGATGAAAATTGACGATCGACGACCGTCGACTATTCGTCAACACATATGACGATCGATAACAGGTTTGCGAGGAATTTGAGTACGACAGAAGGGGACCTGTTGGGCCCCGCTACAGCGGGATCCAGCAGGAGCCCGGGAAAATCAAACCCTTAATCCCGGCAGTAAAACGGTGTCGATTGTGTCTCCGACTAGTTCCGCGTTCAGGAATAGGCGTTTGCATTCTTCACAGTAGTAGCATCTTTAAGGTATAAGGAAAAATGTACGTCTGTTTAAGGGAACTGCAAATGGAGTTGTGGAAAAAGAAGGCATGGTTTTTGTTGGGTATTTATATTTTAATTGCCAGCCTTCCAAGAACTTTCGCATGTTGAGGCATACAAGTACATGCTAATATGTATGAACACACACAGTAAATTAAATTTTAACGTAACTTCCATAAAGGTACCATGAAATTTCCAAAGGCTTACATTTGACATGTACACTGTGTGTAGAGTGTATTTTTCAGAGGTGATTAACCATAAATGGGACCATGTCTTGGTCCCTATTCCCAGCGTAAGTGCAAGAGGTATTCACTGTGCACTTGTCCGTACTTTTTTTTGTTTATTTTGTTGTAGAAGTGCATGACCCCATTCGTTTACGCCTTCCTGTAGCTCATGAGACTGGACCGCGACGCGCACGTTGTCGAAGAGGCGAGAGAGGGTAACGTTTTCCAGTGGGCCTTCGTGGCCCCTGGCGCGACCGTCCTCAGTTTTCAGTGCTCCCGTCGCATTATAACGATGGACGGGACTTTCCTAAAGAACGGCCACAAACAGATGTTGTTGGTGGCGTAGTGCTTCGACGCCAGCGATCATGCAGTGCCTATGGCATGGGCACTGGTACCCACAGAAACGAGGACTACTAGACTTAGTTCTGCTTCCACCTCGCCATCGCCTACCCCACCGTAGCAGAGCAGGGCACAGCAGTCATCAGCAATCGAGAGAAGGGTCTCATGAACTCAGTGGCCAGCAAGCTGCCGGGTGCCACGCACACTTACTGTGCGTTGCACCTTTGGCAGAGCGTCCATAAACGGTACGGAAAGTGCACAGATTTTTGGTGCTGGCATCTGGCCCATGCGTTGACCCACGCAGAGTTTCAACGGTGTGAAGAGATCATGAGGCAACAGTACCCGCGATGTGCAGTTCACTTACTTGGCAGCGCCGGAGTATGCATCCCACTGGGGCGGTAGACGCGTGTCTACCGCCCAATTGGTCGTGGTGGGCACACGAAGTCAAACGCCTCTGAGTCTCTCAATGCGTGCAACATCAAAGTGTCGACGTTGTATCCATTTTACTACTTTGTCTCACTATTTGTGTGGATGCAGCGCCTGATGACTGAACACATAAAAGAGGCAAGAGCGTGCAAGGGCGGCCTGGCCTCAAATCTAGAGGCTCGATGAACACATCCGTGTTGTGCAACGGGTACGACGTCACGGAGGAGGGGCCGCAGATGGCTATGGTCCATGGAGCGTCTAACCATGTTTGGAGCGTGGATATCGCCCAACGGTCGTGTACCTGTGGTACATGAAAAGAGTGGGGACAACCCTACGTGCATGCTTGCGCTGTGCTACTTGCTGGGGGCCAGCTGCCAGAGCCACTGTGTGACGTCGGCCTAACAAAGATGGATTTCCGGCGCACGTACAACAACCCAATGACGGTTGTGGACCCAGTCACGCTGACACCGTTGGAGGGGGTCATCTGGCTACAGTCGGGTCCACGACGTGGACGGGGAAGGTCCCTGAGCAAGCGGTTGGACCGCAAAAGAACTTAGGAAAACAAACAAGATCTTCCGACGGTGTGGCCTAAGGGGCCAAACCATGTCCAAGTGCACAAACCCACCGGTAGTGGCACCACCAGCAGCAGCAGCAGAGGCAGTGTTGCTAAAGTGGTTGGAGAGAGCGAAGGCAGCAGTGCGTGCGGTTGCTTACGCCGAGCACTGGCCCGGAAGTGGCACCCAAGCAGAGGCAAAGGCATCAGAGGCTGCAGCAGCAGTTGCAGCAGTAGCAGTAGGACCCACAGGCAGTACAAGCGACATTGACACTCCCGTTGCTGGTCTGCAGCAGGAGACAATCAACGTCTCCGACGGCGACGACAGCAAGTACGACCTAGAAAAATTTCCAACATATGATAGTGGAGAGGAGAACGTTTACGACCCAGAATGCTTCATCCTCAATGAGGGCTCTGAGCCAAAGGTCCCTGAACCCTACAGGTGGATCAGTGAAGAAGACGACATGAGGCGCAATCAAGAGTCCCTCGACTATACCCACCAACGTCTTGCCACGTAGGGCATGTCACATGGCAGCTGGGATGATGTCTCGGATGACTACTACGATGAGGAAGAGAACAAGGGGGTATGAAAGGAACGTTAACTTCTTCCCATACTCCATGTTTTTTAGGCCAATATTCATTAATGTGTTGTCTAACACTCGACCATGTCATGTGTCTATGGTGTGCAGAACAAGGGAGTGCGACTTCAAGGGGCCTTGCTTCATTTTGAGCCCTTGGATGAAGACATGGACAAAGTTACCAAGTTGAGAGGACGGGCAAGATAACATGTGGCCAATCTCAGTAGGGTCCTTGGTGAAGGGAGGCTAATAGGCAGTCTGCTTGCTTGTCAGTGTGTTTCTCTACATTTGCTCATGTAACACAAGATGTGGATGTGGAATGGAAATTTTCTCAGCGAAAGGAAATGATATACCCACCCCGCAGCTTAAAGTTGACTTCATGGAAATTTTGGTAATTCTCTTTAACGAAGGTCAACATTAAACCAACCCAGCTGTTGCCATGGACTGCCCATCGGGCTCTGAGCTCTCGTTTGTGACTGGTTTCGTACTTGGCGTCGGTTCAACATACTTCATTTCAAGAATATGGGCTGGCAAGAAGCCAAAACACATCTTTAACATGTACATGTACCCATGCCACAAAGGCCAGGTGATGGGAGATATCCCTGAAGAGGATGCAGATTCAACAGGGGAGGTCATTGATCCCATCAGTGACGTATTCTACGATGCAGTTGAGGAACTTATGGGTGACGTATGCTTTGCACGTGCATATGGCAATCCTATGGCAGGATGTCATGTAGGCCAACTCTGTTTTGCCTGTGAGGTGATGGCATGGATCTTTTCACTGCCATCCACCCTTCAAAGCTGGTTAGTCAGTGGGATACTTGGGTAGTACATGCCGGTGGAATTCATACCTTTATCCTAAGCTATCTGTCAACACATAGTATTGTGTGTCCATGTTTTTGTTACCATGTTCACTGTAGTGCTAGTCTGATATTGGTATTGTCCATGCTTGTGCGGGAAATATTGTGAACCGCATGTATTAAAATCGTGAATGATGAACACCGTACCCATACTTAGTACTTTTGCATCTTAGACTACAAGTGTAACATTAGTTAAGCATGACACGGACGAATGGAGAGAGGTTATTGCAAAGTGGGTACGTCATCATAAAAAAAGACATTATGGAAGCAGAACACCATGGGGTTACATACGCGAGATGGTCATGGGATGCAGCTGCAACCATGGATACCAATCACTGTTGGCGTATAAAGGATGACTAGTTGGAGCCCGCAAACCGAGCATCCAACACATGGGGTGTGTACTCGGTGGTGCATGGTCATATATGGCGTCCCACTTAGCCGTCACTTGGTGCTAGGCAGCTTCGGCCTCGTCGCATGTTTGTTTGGGCGAAGAGGGTATGTCCATACCCCATGGACCGCGTCAAGTGTGTTGGATGTCTCCCCAGCCGTCCATTGGAGGTAGTGTACGGCCTACATACATCGGTTCCATGTCACTCGTGGATAGGTCTCGCCCTATCACGTCCGTAGCGTGAGAAATCACGACCTCTAAGGCAAAAAGTGCAAACAGGGTCAGTTTTTAGGTTCAACTTCCGTCAATTCCCTTATTCAACAAGGTGATTCCGCACTTCATGATGTGCATGGTAGTGGCATATGAACCGCGCGATGGATCGGTCATCAATCATCTGTGCTAGTGACCAATTGTGATGCTCAGTAGCGTTGTCGCCAACGATTGTACTCGAAGTAATCAAATGGACAGGGAAGATATCGCGCCTGAGTACGACAAAGTGTCACGTACACATCCGGCACGATGAGCACTAGGATCGCGTTCGTATAATGTTCAATGTTCACCTGTATTCGTTCTAGGTATGCGGTGATTAAATTTACATATGGTGGTATGTTGTGTGTAATACGTTAGACTCGGATAATTTTTAATATGGCGGAAACCGGATACGCGGTTTCAAAATGAAAGTGGTTTGGGTATACGGTACCTTTTTTAGCAAGTGCGGACACGACAGCTTAAAATTTGGACATGGTGGGTATCTGGTCGCTTGGTCCATTTGGACTGTACTGGAAAAAGCATGTGAGGTCGATCCAAGAACACGATCGATCCATCAAGAATTGATGAGGTTACGTCCAACCTAAGGTTGGACCGGCCGAGGGGAAAACAAACGACAAAAAATCATCCCCAAGGACCAAGGCTCGACCCACGGAAGACCCAACGAGGCTGAAGTGTACCTTGGGACACGGTTAGTCAACAAATCAAGGATCATTGAGGGCCAAGGGTGCTTCGGAATGGCGCCTCGATGTGTTATTTTTAGAAAGGGCCCTTTGGGCAACCGTCACCGCCGCTAGTGGTGCTACCAACGTCAGATTTCCGTGGTTCACAAAAATGGCCATATCTCGGCCGTTCCTTCACGAGATGATGCAATTCTTGGTATGTTGGAAAGCTGGGAGGATTTGCTACATGATGCTGAGGCAATAACACTCATACCTGGCCCGTACAGAGCTGTACATGGCTTGGTGACCTCAAATCGCCTAGAATGTGTCATCATGTACATATAGTCTTGTATGTTGACACTTGAATAACAAGTACATTTTACTCCCATCGACACACATGTTCCAATGCACCCCCAAGATGATCCTATGCTTTTACATATACATGGGCAGGTGTGCACCGGCCTCCCCTTGGTCGCTGCTGCCGCCGGTTGGTGTCTACACGTTCTAGTTGAGGCTAGCAGACCGTGTCCGGTTGACACTTGGTTTCAGTGCCATCCTTGGCTCAGGGACACAATCATCTACGTGGCAACCTCCCCTGGTAAGCGTAGACCAGCACACATCTCATCTCTTTGGCAGATCTGTGGTCAAGGTCAACCACGCACTCCAGTGACAAGACGGTAATTGGAGGACCCGTTGAGGAAGTAGTTGTCCTGGACATGAAAATGAATTCATCCGGCACGATCCCAATGGCCGGGGAATTTGAGGCACAAGGCAAAGTAAAATCAGCCGTGGTATTGCACAAAAAATTCACCGACATGCAAGCCAAGATGCATCGGATGGAGAAGCGAAAGGTGTACCTCAATCAGGAGCTAGTAAAGCGTCCAGTGACCACACTAGTGGTAGTTTCCAACGTAAACGGAACTGTGGTTGGCGTCCTGAGCCTGCCCAAGCCAGAGCCGTTCGACCAATCGAGGAAGGATGAACGAGCTCCGTACACTTTGACACTTGGATTAGATTTGTACTCCATTGCCATTGGTGTGGATGCCTCAAGGTATGAGGCGCGCCTCGACTATGCTGCGACCCTGTTAAGAGGGGAATCGTTGGATTGGTGGGCTGACTTGATGGGGTCCAATCCACATAACAGTGGAGTAGCGATGGGCACTTGCATTGCAGCCATGACCGGAATCTCAATCCCGTTGGCTCCAACATGTAGCAGTGGCGTCCCTACTCTAAAATGGCCGACCTCGTGGAAGGAGTTCACAGAGTCGTTTATCAAGCGCTTCAACATGGGTAACGTGAGGAACAACACGTACTCCAAGCTGCGTTGGCTTTGCCAAACTGCTGGCGTCGCCAACCACAACCGCAAGTTTTGTGAGATGGGTGCCAACTGTTGCTTGGACTCCCACAAATTGTTCTTACACTACCGTAACGGCCTCAGAAACGACGCCCGTGCTGTGACGGTGATGCACGAACTCAACAACAACCTTTTGGGAATGATCGTAGCAGCTAAATGGTATGACTCGCTCGTGCAACAGGCTCATGCCAACAGCCACACCTCTTTTGGCGGTGGTTATGGCAAGCGGGCAGAGAGCGACGACAAGCCCATGGAGATTGGAGCATTACAATAGTGCAAGTGCTACAACTGTTGCAAGCTAGGCCACCTTGCGCGTGATTGTCGGAGTCCAAAGAAGGGCAACGGTAAGGGTAAGTGGCAAGGGAAGGGGAAGCAAGACAAGAAGGAAGCAGGGAAAGCTACAAAGGAGTCGGGAAACGAGGAGAGTCCTGAGTAAATGGCGATACTCTTGGCTCCTCTCAGCCCAAAATGCCAGCTGACCATCCGTCCGAATGCTTTGCGGTAATGAAGGGGGTTTTTTTAGGTCAAGGCATGGGATTTGGGGTATGAGGAGGAAGAGCCCGCACTTCTCTTGGAGGCGCAACTGAAAGGCGTCGAGGGGAAGGTGGGGAGTCTGCTGGATTGTGGCACAAGCCATAGTTTTGTGAGCATGGAATGTACTCAAAAGTGAGGCCTTGCGTAAAGGGAACGAGACGAATCTATTGCAACTTGTTTTGTCCAAAACGGTGCTGATTTGAGTGAGTTATGGTTGGGTAAAGGGCGGCCATATATCCGCCGTCGCAGAAAAACTACAAGTGCTAGGAGAGAGCAGAGAGAGGCTCTACAGGGTGGGACTCGCTGCTCGAGCCCACCCGGGTGGGCTCATTTTCCAGGTGCGCGGAAATGCCGCGCACGACCCTAAATCCGGCTCTAGGCCGGTTCCACGTTTGTGCACAACCTACGTCAGTCAGAAATACCCAGCCTCGACTTCGAGGTCACATCTAGGTCTGCGAACGCAAGTATGAAGCATGCAGGATCAAATAAAAGACAGGGCCACACTAGGTCCCCTATGGCTAATCTAGCAGTAGTCTTGGCTGAAGAGCTGGAGCTGGGGCATTGCTGCTGCGAGGGAAACGAGCACAGGAGAGGAAGAGAAGTGGATGCCCGGTGTCCTTAGTGCTGACGCACGCGCTCACTGTGCGTCGCCTCCGCTCTCATATTCAGCAAGCCGTGCACACTCATGGCCACCGCAGAGTCGTACATATATACAGGGAGGATTAACACACCCCCTTGGCCATATGTGCAGAGGGTGCACAGCCAAGATGATGGAGTTGGAGTTGCAGTGCAGTGGAGGGAAGTGCTTTAGTGAGGAAATCTGCCAGTTGTGCATCCCCGCTGATAGGTTGGACTTGAATGGCTCCTGATTCCACTGCCTCACGGACGAAGTGATGTTCGACGTTAATGTGCTTTGTGCGTGGATGCAACACACCATCATTTGCGGCAATGCTGCGTGCGGCGGAGCTGTCGCTGTGCAGTGGGACCGCTTGCACATTCAGACCCAATTCCTCAAGCAGGCGTGCCAGCCAGATGCCCTCACACGCTGCTTCACCCAATGTCATGTACTCTGCTTCTGCCACACTGCACACCACACATGACTGTTTTGCACTTCGCCATGACACAGCCGTACCCCACAGACAAAACACATACCCACCACGACTACGGGCCTGACGGTCTCGCGCATAGTCGCTGTCACAAAACCCATCCAGCAAGCGACACGCCGTGGGAGCAAAGACCAGACCAAAGCCAGCAGTGTCCAGCACGTAGCGCAGCAGTTTCAACAGTGTTTTGTGATGTGCACTGCAAGGTTGTTGGCCAAATTGAGCCAGCACATTGACTGCACAGGAAATGTCTGGACGTGTGGTGGATGCAAGGTAGGATAGGCTGCCAGTAATCTTTCGGTACAGTGTGGGGTCACTGTCCGGACCGTAGTCAGTGGTGCGTGCATCCAGAAAGTGAGTGTACACATCAGGGCTCATTGGTGAGTGCTGCTGTGGAAGGTGTTGTACGAGGTGTTGAAAACGACCAGTGAGATGTGCCAGAAACCGTCCGTGATGCAATGTAAGTGTGCGTGCAGATCTGTCTCTGATGATAGTCATGCCCAAGAAGTTGCTTGCCTCCCCCAAATCCGTCATGGTGTAGTTCTCAGTGAGTAGGGCCTTTGTGCGTGTGATGAGAGAGAGCGACGGGGACAAGAGCAACAGGTCATCGACATATACCAACAGCACGACGGGCACTCCATCATCCCAGCGTAAAAAGTAGGAAGGATCACACACACTCTGTGTGAATTCCCCAGTCATGAGAGTGTGGCTAATCTCTTTGTTCCAACACTGGGGTGCTTGCTTCAGCCCATAAAGAGCTTTAAGCAGCAACCAGACGTGATCTGTTCCATCCTCAAACCCTTCTGGTTGTTTGACATACAGTTCCTCCTCCAGAGGGCCGTTCAGAAATGCGTTCTTGACGTCCATTTGATGAATCTCCCAGTCTTCATGGGCCACCACGCCCAACAGTACTCTGCCGGTGCCATACTTGCCTACCGGGGCATAAGTGTCGGTGAAATCTTGTCCTGGAACTTGATGGAACCCCTTTGCTACCAACCTGGCTTTGTATTTTTCGATTAGGCCAGCCAAGTTCCTCTTCAGCTTGAAGACCCACTTCACATCTATGGCCTTTCGGCCAGGTGGAAGAGGCACAACCTCGAACACCTTATGCTCCAAAAGAGCGTTAATCTCGGCAGCCATGGCCTTCTCCCACTCAGGTGCTTCAGGGCGCCCCCTTGCCTCAGACAGGGTCAGGGGCTCCACCTGTTGGTGCTGTGTGGAGTTGGAACCAGTCATGTGATAGAACTTTCGATAGTTGACGCGTGGGATGTCCCTCAAGGCACGTTTCACAGGTTTGGGTGCAGATGTGACAGTTTTCCCCGACTCTGTGGGGGCATCACCTCGCAGCCCAGGGGGTGACTGAGGCGCACTTGACTCTGTGCTTGCCATATCATTGGGTGTTAGGAGCTCTCTCGGCACAGAGTTGTTCTCACCCTGCTCTTGTGCCACAGTGCGTGTGAGAGCTGTGACTGGTTGTGGGACAAGCACTGGAATGCTTACATAGTGGGGGTAGTGCTCAGGGTTAGTCAGGTTGGGAACGTGCCGCAAGGTGCGGAATTGCTTGTACGGCATGTGCTCCAGGAAGGAAGCATCTCGACTCTCAAGGAAGCTGTGGCTCGTGGGGTCCCAGAACCTCCACGCCTTTGATGCATGTGACACACCGACAAAGACACACCACCGACCTCTAGGACTCAATTTGTGTTCGCGTTGTGGTTTGGCGAACCAGACGCAGGCCATGGTACCCCAGACTCGGGCAGGACGTAAATCCGCTTTTTCCTTAAACCATCGTTCCCAAGGTGTGACTGACCGGGGTAGTGGGCCTTGAGGAACTCTGTTCCACACCCAGGTGATGTACTTCACTGCTTCCTCCCAAAACCCAAAGGACAAACCTGACTCCCTCAGTAGCGTGCGTAGGGCATCGCCAAGTGTTCTGTGCCATCTCTCGGCTACCCCATTTTTCTGGGGAGTGTACGGCGCAGTGGTCTGATGTTCTATTCCTTGTGCCTTGAGGGCTGCAGTCAGTGGGCCCATGAACTCTCCCCCTCTGTCAGTCCATAGCTTCAGTAACTTGCACTTTGTCTGCCGCTCTGCAAGGGGTATCCACTCTGTGATGGCCTGGAGAGTGTCTGACTTTGACTTGAGCAGGAACGCCCAGCGAAAACGACTGAAGTCATCTGTCAGTGTCAGAATGTACTGTGACCCATACTGGACTGAGGGCACGGGCATCGGTCCAGTCAGATCTGTATGGACCAGTTGCAGAGGTGCAGTGCTGTCCCTGTCTGACTTGGGGAAATTCTGTCTATGAGCCTTGCCCTCATGGCACTCCAGACATGTGTCTGATTTGAGTCCATGAGGGCAATCCTCCTGAGTGATACCTCGTGCTGATGAGTGCTTTTGCATGTCTGTGATGAGATCTGTGTGAATGTGTGCCAGGCGTCTGTGAAGGAGTTCTGTATGCTTTGCATCTGTTGTGGTGACAACGTGAGCCTGTGGGCGGTGCGAGTGAGTGGGAACCAGGGGAAAGAGATTCAGGCGATACAGCATGTCAGCATGCAAGGACCCATCCACCAACAAATTCCCAGTCGAATCATAAAGCATGCATCTTTGCTGCTGCATCACTGTGGACACATTGGCTTGGCGATCCAGCTGCCCACCGGACAACAAGTTCACTCGCAACTTGGGCACATACAAGACACCGGCTCTGGGGAAGTCTTAGCGGTGGTTATGGCAAGCGGGCAGAGAGCGACGACAAGCCCATGGATATTGGAGCATTACAATAGTGCAAGTGCTACAACTGTTGCAAGCTAGGCCACCTTGCGCGTGATTGTCGGAGTCCAAAGAAGGACAACGGTAAGGGTAAGTGGCAAGGGAAGGGGAAGCAAGACAAGAAGGAAGCAGGGAAAGCTACAAAGGAGTCGGGAAACGAGGAGAGTCCTGAGTAAATGGCGATACTCTTGGCTCCTCTCAGCCCAAAATGCCAGCTGACCATCCGTCCGAATGCTTTGCGGTAATGAAGGGGTTTTTTTAGGTCAAGGCATGGGATTTGGGGTATGAGGAGGAAGAGCCCGCACTTCTCTTGGAGGCGCAACTGAAAGGCGTCGAGGGGAAGGTGGGGAGTCTGCCGGATTGTGACACAAGCCATAGCTTTGTGAGCATGGAATGTACTCAAAAGTGAGGCCTTGCGTAAAGGGAACGAGACGAATCTATTGCAACTTGTTTTGTCCAAAACGGTGCTGATTTGAGTGAGTTATGGTTGGGTAAAGGGCGGCCATAGATTCGCCGTCGCAGAAAAACTACAAGTGCTAGGAGAGAGCAGAGAGAGGCTCTACAGGGTGGGACTCGCTGCTCGAGCCCACCCGTCGAACGGCGAGCGAAGCTCGCCGGCGCTCATTTTCCAGGTGCGCGGAAATGCCACGCACGACCCTAAATCCGGCTCTAGGCCGGTTCCACGTTTGTGCACAACCTACGTCAGTCAGAAATACCCAGCCTCGACTTCGAGGTCACATCTAGGTCTGCGAACGCAAGAATCAAGCATGCAGGATCAAATAAAAGACAGGGCCACACTAGGTCCCCTATGGCTAATCTAGCAGTAGTCTTGGCTGAAGAGCTGGAGCTGGGGCATTGCTGCTGAGAGGGAAACGAGCACAGGAGAGGAAGAGAAGTGGATGTCTGGTGTGCTCAGTGCTGACGCATGCGCTCACTGTGCGTTGCCTCCGCTCTCAGACTTAGCAAGCCCTGCACACTCATGGCCACCGCAGAGTCATACATATATACAGGGAGGATTAACATTGCGCTCACGAGCAAGAAACAGACTGCTAACCAAGTGGACGGCACGATTGAAGTGGGGTTCCTGACCCATCCCCTCTCCATTCATGCGAGGAAACTTCGCATAACGACCGTATACCGGGTGTGTCCGATGAAAAATTATGATGTGATCCTCGGTTGTGACTTCCTCCACAAGTACAACCTCACCGTCAATTGGGAGGCACACACTATCTCAGTTAATCTTGTAGACAAGGAGTATCCCGTGCCTACGTGGTCCAAGGAAGAGGCTGCGAATGAGGAGACTTGCGGGGAGGAAGCGTCGCAGCAATTGACATCTTGCAAGGAGGAATCGACGCCTTTGATGCTGAACTTGGTGCAACTCAAGTGCGTGATTAAAAAAAGGAGCCGATTTTTTGGCGTTCGTGCGAGACGTAGAGGAAGATTTCGACAAACCGGAGGACATGGTGCATGTTGTGATGTATGGAGTGACTTGTGAGCAGCTGGGGACCCAAGGCAAGTTGGCCACGATGCCCGAGGGGCTTTAGAAGATGTGTACAGAGTTCAAGGATGTGATCCCCGACACTCTTCCGGCGGGTCTGCCACAGAAGCAGGTCGTAGACCATCGCAACGACCTCAAACCTGGAGCGCGCCCGCCTGTTTGGAAAATTCACTACATGAGCGACACAAAGGCTACATGAGCTCAAGAAGCTATTGACGGAGATATCAGTAGGTCTACATCCACCCATCCTTGTCTCCTTATGCTACACCTGTCTTGTTTGTTCAGAAAAAGATGGGAGAGCTGCAAATGTGTGTGGACTATCGGGGGTTGAACAAGTTGACCATCAAGAACCGGTAACCGCTTCTACGAGCTGCGGAGTTCTTCGATCAGCTTTGTGCAGCTTGCTCCTTCGCAAAGATCGACCTCTGATCCGGCTGCCACCAGATCTGCATTGCAACAGATCATGTAGAAAATACGGCCTTCCGTACCCGCTATGGTCATGACGAGCTTCTTGTGATGCCTTTCGGGTTTACCAATGCGCCAGTGACCTTCATGGTATCAATAAGTAATATCTTCAGGCTGTACTTGGATGAATTCATAGTGGTATACCTCAATGACGTCTTAGTGTATAGCAAGACGGCAGAGGAGCATGAGGAGCATGTGAAGAAGGTCCTCGAGATTTTGAGGAAGGAGAGGTTTTTTGTAAATCTCTCTAAGTGTGAGTTCGCAGTGGATGACATTGAATTTCTTGGATACCTTATCGGGAATGAAAAGATGACCATGGACCGGCGCAAGTTGTCGGCCATGCAAGAGTGGTCGAAGTTGCATAATGTGCACGATGTGCAAGTCTTCCTTGCGTTTTGTGACTATTACCGCAAATTTATCCTTGGTTATGCGGGAGTGCCAGTGCCATTCTCCAATCTCACTCGCAAGGATTCCGAGTAGAGTTGGAGAGTTAGCAATAAAGAAGATTTTGAGAATATCATAAGGGCTCTGACCTGCGCGCTGGCCTTGTACTTGACCGACAATGGCCGTGAGTTTGAAATGGCAATGGATGCATCGGACATGGCCATTGATGGAATCATTTTACAGGATTTTGGCAACGGATCACAACCGGTTGCCTACTCCTGTAAGTTGTGTGGGATGGAGTTGAACTACACCATACATGACAAGGAGAAGCTCATCGTGGTCACAGCCTTCACGAACTGGAAGTGCTACCTCGAGGCCCAAAAATTCACGGTCTACATCAACCACCACGCATTGAAGTACTTCAAGACGCTGCCGAACCTGAGCCGGTGACAAGCGCGTTGGGTGGAGTACCTCGAGTCGCATTTGAACTACGAGATCGTGTACCGGCCGGGTCGCATCGACCCAGCCAAGGCACTCTTGTGACGACCGGATGTGATGATGCTGGTTGCATCTCTCACCATCCACAAGGATACCCTCCTTGTGAAGCTCTTTATGGAGGGATGTGAGGTGCATGGGGAATATGACACTCGAAATTTTTTCTTTGAGGCGTCGTATTGGCGACGGCGCGGCACACACCAGGTAGTGGTTCTCGCGGTGTCGGTGTTTCAGTAGCTGATTTTAAAGGAGTGCCGTAACAGTGGCCCAAGCGGTCACTTCTCCATTGACAAGTCATTGAAGACTGTGGCTTGCTTCTTTTGGTGGCCCACCATGTTGTCAGAGGCGGCTGAATTTTGCCGGAGTTGTGATGTGAGCCAGTGCCACAAGGGACAGAGGTCAAAGACCCCTAGTTTTCTCCAATCCTTGTCCATCCACGACCAGCCATGGTAAGACATATCTATGGACTTCATAGATGGCCGGCCATCCTTGTGGTAAGGCCTTGCTCCGGCTCTCTCAGTCTCCAACCTCCTCCTCCAACACCCTCTCCTCTCTTCCTTTTTTTAAACTGGGTGGAGGACACACTATTAGACTATGTGTGCCTCGCTTCAAACCCGTGGTGGACCGAGGTGGCTCCAAGCCAAACCTCCTTCACACCTTTTTTTTTTGGAAAAAAGGAAAGGACAGGCAATGTTATTCAGTACCAACTGTCTGATTCAAGTCATACGTTGGCAGGTTGGAGAAAGAATTACGGACTAGAGTGGAAATTACAAGGTAGAAATCACGTTTTTAAAAAATAGCCACATAATCACAGTACAATGGTGAAATTGAGTGGCATGAAGTGGTAGTAGTCGATTTTACGGATTATAAAAACAACACAGAAAGCGGAGGACCGGAGGCCAAGTTATGACTCTCCCTACTTCTTTCTGCTTGGAGAACCCAGGACTGACGGGTCCTTTGTTCTTCCTGGATTGGGCGCCCGCCAAAAAAAGGCTAAAGGCTCCTGGCTCGCCCCTTGTGTCTCCCTTGTTGCTGTAGCAAGAGGGTGATGTGGCAGCTTGCTGGTCCAGTAAGCCTTTGTGAGAGTAGTATAGTGCGGAAGTTGGTTGGGTTGGTGGAGGTGGGGTGTGCGCACATGGTGGTGGAGTTTGGGCACCTCTGGGCGGCGTTCCACCAGCACCACCACGAGGTCACCTGTTGTTTCTCGATCAATTCACCATTCCTCGCGGTGTGTGAGGCTTGTCGTGACGAAGTAGAGACGACGGCGATGTCAGCGGGTCGACCCAGCTCTGATGCCAATGTAATACGAACACTTGAACTCTGTGTTGAAAAGGCTTAGGCGAGCTCGAAAAAGTTCGCGTTGTAAAACTGAATGACCGTCCTCGTCGGAGTGGTATTTTCCTTGCCCGAGTCGTCATGGCTCGCCACGCCTTTCGAAGCTACGCAGTCGTTTCTTTATTAAGTTATGATTTGTTTATGTAACGGATTCGACGGAATCCTTGGCCAACTAGGCCAAAACCGCGGTGCTTGAGGGTCTCCGACCCTCAGGCAGCAGCGTTGTTGATGCAGCCTGCGGGCTTCCACGCTCGTTGCTTAAGTCAGCTGCCCCCTCAGTCTGCTGCTCTAGAGTCTAAGTCTGGAAGCTCTGGGTTTGTTACTCAAAAGTGCGCGCGCCAGTGTTAGCGCCAGAAAGCAGCTGGAAACTGACAGTAACTGATTAGCAATGAAGAATGAGACACAATGGGAGACCCCTCCAAGAACTAGCCTACCCCCCAGCTCTGTAGAGCTTGTTACTCAGTTCACCAGCCAATCAGAAAATAGCTATTTTCAGGCTGGCAGGTTTTCTCGGTGAGGCCTGCCAGACAGCCGACAGCCCAAAACCCGGGCGTCGTCCGTTTTGCCTGAAAACTAGACCATACCAAAATACCGACGCTGCGAACGCAGCCGTGCGGTCAGAATCAACTAGAAAAATAGTAGCAAGGAGTTATGACTGCCTGAACCCAGGCAGTGCCCACGATGGTTTATGGTGCCGACCAGGGCCATGCAACACGCAACAAGGACCCTAGGCAGCGCATAACGACGCAGGCGCGACAGGACGCGCTGGACGCATGCAGACAGCGACTGCGGTGGCAGCGACCGCCGGCAGCGCGACCACCGAGGAGGCATGCCGATGGAGCTGAACACGTCGCCGGAGAGAGGAGACTCCAGCGAACTGCGAGAAGACATCAGCGTGCGTCGGCTCCACCGGACGACACTCCATCAGCGTCGAGTCTTGCCGTCAGTCATCTGCACGCCGATGTACACAAGCCGGGAGGACACAACAGAGCACCAACACTCCCCCATGACTCACAGGCATAGTGCACATGGGTGGGTAGAGACACGGTCAACAAACAGACTCCCCCAGGACGCGCAGAGACGTAGGCAGAGACAAAGAGGGCAAGTCACGGACGCACGCCGACTGAACTCACAGCCTTCTTGAACGAGTCCCGCTTCAGTGCCTTGGTCAGAAAGTCAGCCAGCTGCCGTGCTTTCTCAACCCACACGATGCTGATGCTGCCGTCGTGCAACAACGAACGCACATAGTGATACTCAACATTGATGTGCTTTGTGCGAGTGTGATGCACACCGTCATTGTCTGCAATGGCCATGGCACTCTCATTGTCACAATGCAAGGTGATGGATGCGACAGACTGACGCAACTCGGACAACAGACGACGCAACCACACACTCTCACACGCGCCCGAGCCAAGGGCCATGTACTCAGCCTCAGTAGTGCTGCGTGCAATGCACTCCTGCTTGCCACTGCGCCATGACACAGCTGTGC
>SZWC01004881.1:22327-32327 GCA_023375785.1 Penium margaritaceum | reverse complement strand
GGGTGGACGGGGAGGACGATGGGCAGCACACGCATCAGACAGAAAGACCTCTTGGCGCAGACGGATGATGCTGTTGCTGCTGCTGAGGGGAGGGTCGAAACCCAACGCATTCACCACTGCAGCATCCAGGATACGGATTCGGCATGCAAGCTGGGGACAGCTCAAGAGTTCTTGGCATGCCGAGCTGCTTTCACTGCTCTGTGCAATGTGCAAAAGTACACATCGCACATTGCACATTGCTGGCAATGCGCAAAAGCACCCTAACAGTCTCCAAAGTCTTGCCGGGAAAAGACGAGTCCTATCATATGCTTCCCCAGTGGACAACATCCCAGCTTTGGCCCCACCCAAGAACCCGAACACCAGGATCGCACATTTTCTTGCAGTGATTGGCTCAAACAGCAAGCAGCTTCTATTGCTCGACCCTCAGTCAAGCTGCCAGGCTGCACCAGTGGCACCAGTTGCGGCACAGCGCCTCACTCACCCTGCCTCCAGCAAACCCCACCCCGTCTGCCTCGTCCTGCTGCCAGTTGTTGCGCTGCTGCTGCTGCTGCCGGTACTGCGCTGCGTACTGCGGTCTGGTCTGCTCGCCTGGCTGCTGCTGCTCCTCCATCAGCAGCTCCTCAAACAGGTCGTGTGTCCACTTAGACTGCTCCTTCCCGCCAAAACCTCCGCCGCCGCCACCGCCGCTGCCGGAATCCCACAGTCGGCCCCGCCCGCCTCTTCCACCTCTGCAGCGGCAACGGCCGCAACAGGGAGACAGAGGATTCACCAACAACGTAGTGACGAGGGGATCGTGCAGAACGCCCCGGAATGAAGTACAGAGACCCGAAGACAAGTACGAGAATATGTGAAAAGCGTGCCTGGTCGTGGCTGGTCCTTACACCATGCGAGCCTGTTGGATCGGATTCTACCTGGATGCGATTTGACTCCAACATTAGGGATGACACTGAAGTTCGGATCACATTTGGATGGGACTGAGATTGGATTCAGATTGAATTCAGAATGAATCGTTCAGATTCGTTTGGATTGAATTCCCATCCAGTCATTTTTGTTCAATAGGGAATTTCCACCTTTCAATAACAGCACCGAGCACCGTATGTATACTGTTCAATGGAGAAAGGTGCTTCCTATCATGTGTCCACTGAGACAAGCCCCCAGTGTCCATTCACACTGCAACAAATCTGCTCCAATGCTATCTGCACAATGAAACAATTGGGATCCAAACTGAATCTGATCCGTCAACTTTCACCCAGACGCCATCCAATCACAGTGTTGCACCTGTTGTACCTCCACGGTACGACTGTGGAGGTACAACTGGTGCTAGACAAACAAAAAGAAGAGAACGCAGCACATCTATCAGCAAGCACATCAATAACATCTCTCAAGCTAAAGACTTGACAGTGCTGGTGTGCGCTGGTGCGGCTGCTGCTGATGCTCCTACCACTGCCCCTGCTGCTGCTCCTGCTGCTGCTGATGTGTGCTTAGCTAGTCATGAGGTTACCCGCCTAGCCAATGATGATGCTGCTGCCCCCACTAATGTCCCTGCTACTGCTGCTGCTGCTCCTGCTACCGCTGCTGATGGTGGTGGTGGCGGCGGTGGCGGCGGCAGCGGCAGGGGAGGGGTTGGCAGCGGCAGCAGAGGTAGCGGTGGCGGCGGCGGCGGCGGTGGTGGTGGTGGTGATAGTGGTGGTGGTGGTGGCGGCGGCGGCAGCAGCAGCAGCGGTAGCCGTGGTGCTGTTGCTTCTTCTGCAGTGATGGCCCATAAGAAAAGGCGAGCCAAAGACCAAACACAACCTCATCTGAAGCAACCCCAACAGCCAGATCACCCTCCGCAAAACAGCTGAGGTCCAACCACACACATACCCCATCTCATGACGGTTGGTGGTCACCATCGCTCCTCTCAAGCCACCTTACTCTGAACTCCCCACACAACCTACTTACTCTCAATCAAGCAATTCGCAAGGCCCCCACCAAAAGAGGTTGGCAAACTATCCCTACGCGAATAATTCCCCTGTGCCAAGCCCACAGAACTCCGGCCGACAGTCCAATGGCCTGATGTCTAGAGGGAGTTTACAGGATCACAAAATCCAACGCCTTCTGCAAGCACGCGAGAGGGGGGGGAGAAGGGCTATCGCAACTGCAAGGCGGCACGCTGACGTCTGCCCACAACATAAACAATGACCCACCCTAATCCTGCACACTTGTTCAGGAGGTGTGTGCACAGCCGGGTGGGGGACTTGAGTGGGTGAGAAAGGGTGCAAGCCACCCTGTGTCGGCGGCCCACCAATAGACAGAGCACGGAGGCAGCAACGCTCACCTCCTCCCCCCGCGCACGTCGCCACGAAACCGGTCGTCGTGCATGTAGAACGCACCAGACGTTGGCACCACGAACGGCTCCACCACCTTGGCAGCCGCTGCTGGTTTTCCTTCTGCATCGCCCTCTCCCGCACCTTCTCCCTCTCCCTCTCGCTCCCCATCCCGCTCGACTCCTGCGTCCTCACCTCCTCCGCCCGCTGCTGCTGCTGCTGCCACCGCAGCCGCATCCCCTCCACCACCTGCAGAGTCTCTCTCTGCTTGGCCTACAGGAACAGACGGCGGGGTTCCCACTCCTACTGCCGCCGCTGCCACTGTGCTGCTGCGCCGGCCCTTAGCAGCCTCATCGCCCTCATCCTGCTCGTTCTCTGTGTCCGCCAGATCACCATCGTTGGGCTCACTCTGCCGGCTCACGCCAGCGCCGGCGTTCTCAACAGCACCATCCGCGCTAACCTTCAGCACACTGTCTGCGCCTGGCTCCTCTTCCCCCGCGCCTTGGTCCTCGAGCTCAAGCCCGTCTTCGTCCTCCAGCCCTTCTTCCTCCTCTTCCTCGTCCCGCTCCTCCTCCCCCTCGTCCTCTTCATCGCTCGCTCCTCTGCGTCGCTGCACGATGAAGCTGGCGGAATTTTCGCTGCCGTCACTGAGGTACTCCTCTTCTTCTTCTACCCCGTCCTCGTCCGCAGACTCGTACTCTGCGTCTCCCTCGTCTCCCTCTTCCCTGCCCGCAGCCTCCCCTGTCGCTCCTGGCGAACCTTCCTGCCCCATCGAAGAATCTTCCTCCCCTGCCGCCACCTCGACCCCATCCTCCAGCTTCATTCCTGAGAGGGGCTCGCTGATCTCTACTGCCGCAGCAGACTCCCCCTCGCCTGCAGCTGCAGCACCTCCTGCGCCGTCTGCTGCACTGGCGTCCCCGTCCTCGTCGTCTGACAGTTCTACGCGCCGATCCAAAGGTGCGCCCTGCAGGGATTCGTCATGGTCTGCCACGTCAGCAGCAGGAGGACAAAGATCCGCAGCTGCTGCAGGTGCGGCAGTTTTTGCATCGGACATGCTGCCTCCCCTCCGTAGGAAAAACTATATGTACCAGATACAGAGTGGGATCAACGTCTTGGTTTCGTGCGCTTCGGTTCCGCCCTTGTTACAGATATTCACCGGCGTTGAGCTGGGGTCCTCGTTTCGCCCTCGCCACACAGACAAGCGCAAGCTCACGAACTCGGCACCCGAACTCGCACTCGGCTACTCCGCGCTTCCTCACCTGCACTCCGTCGCCAAGCACAGAAGAAAGGTCTACGAGTGCCTGCTCCGTAGCTTCGGCGGCCTACCTGGCCAGGGCTACACAGGAAAATCACTTTCCCGCCCGAGGCGAGCTGACCTGGGCTGGTCAACGGGGCAGCCGCAGGCCTTGTGCAGCAGCAAGCCGCCAATACAAGCCCTGCTGTCCTATGCCAGGCGCTGGCGCTGCGCTGCTCTTACCAACTGTGACGTCCTGCGCCTACTCCGGACGCCCGAGATGACTCGTCGGCGAGAACAGGGACCTGCTGCTTCCGTGGGGCGCTGCTTGCTCTTACGGCTGCAGTGGTGCCAAGCACGAGCGGTACAGCCTGCTTTGGACCCAGTAACTCGAACGACATTCCCGTTGCTGCGGTGGTAAGCCGTCGGCGTGGCAGTCGTTGCAAGGGATTTCATCAATGCTGAGGTTCGCGCAAGGCACGTTGGCGAGTTTTGTTTTGCTCCCGCTCATGAGCGACTGAAACTGTGAGATGAAGGAAGAGGGCATCAAGGATGATGACCATTCTGAGCAAACATTCAAAAGATTAAAAAAAGATGTAGACTGACCACATACCACTGAAAGAGGTAATAAAATTTGTTTCATGCAGTTTTCTGCGTGTTTCAATAAGAAATTAAAAGCATTTTTCATGAGGAAAGAAACCAAACCAGCCCTCGTTTTGAGACCTAATGAAGCAAAGCCCCACACCTAAGACTTGAAAAAGCAAAGCCCCTTGCCAAAAAACATATCAACGGTAACTAACTGACGATATGGGGCTTGAATGCTACTTCCTTCCGGTTTCAATGTTTCCGACGTACATTTTGAGGCAAAATGGAAGGGTTTATGGGAACATACAAGTCGTACTTCGACAAAACACGAACTCCAAGCCCGTCCGCTGCAACGCCATGTGTAAAAACTTTTAATAACCACCTGCATGAGGCAGACAGCCAGGAGGGACGAGTTGATTGGCACACATCCGGATCGTCCTCGCTTCGACTCGCTCAGGTGAGTGTAAGGTCATGAGCTCGAACACATCGAAATGACATTATATGTGCGCTACTCCTAGTCGGTCACCAGGTACGAAGTGTGTGTGTGTGCGAAAATGTGAGACCAACACCTTCAGAGGGTCCTCGTTGTCCTCGTCCCAATAGTTGCCTCGTGAGGCGAAGAAAATGGCCGCCAAGAATGGATATGAACAAACTAAGCCATTGGTCATAATAACCATTATACCCACCATGTGGACGTCACACGCACCGATGTGACCGCGAGGAAGAGTCGCATCCCACAGACAGAGTTACGCTGAGAGGGGGTGTTGACATCGGTAGGATATCACAACTCCTACTTATGTCGAGGGTGTACGCCCACATCGTTTCGCAATTAGCCAACTTTCCATGGTCAAAAACCATTGCTTACCATGCAATGGCTCACAACACAATCGGAGGAAACAAAAAAGAGAAAAAGTGTGCACAGCAAGCACTTGGAACTCGTTCTCTAATGAGGTACAACATGCCATTTGCAAGGATGACGTTCATAAGTAGCTTAATAGTTTCAAGGCATCTCATTACTAACGCTGTTGGCATGCAGATGTGGACCAAAAACATCCATCTAGCAACCATTGGCATGAGCGAGATATGCCCCGAATAAGACCCGTTCGTGACTAGCCGAGATGAAAAGTTGATTGGAGGTACACGGTCCGAAGCTAGGCACTTTTACGACAACCAATGCACAATGATGATGTCACCTCATTAGTGTACGAAAATGGAGGACCCCTCGGAAATGGGCTTGGGATGTATGTGGAAAAGGCTATTTGTGCAAATATACATTACAACTAGAAAATGCAATATAAAAGGCGTGTCACACAAAATGATATTGGATGAATTCCCTTATACCCACCTTCTGAGCCTCCTGCTTCCCGAATACCCACTCTGTACACAAAGCGACCAGAGTACCCACTCGCTTTAACAGGTGACCGCATTGTCCACAAAACACAAATATCGATTAACTGTGACTGCATTGCCCACTTATGAAAAATCATGCCTAGAATTCCGATATTCTATGCATGTTCTTGGATTGGTGGGTATTATAGAAATTACATTTTGAGATTCCGTGGATTCATCACGGATTTTGTTTCCTTATTCTTTAAATGGGATGTGACGGCGAATTCGACAGGTCAAGTTTGATATTTTCATTTGTTGCTACTATATTGAAGCATATGGTCGCCTTTTGAAGCTGGTTTCGGCTGGGGTGCTTATTTCAGTGTTTCCGTTTGATTTCTACTTTAGACCCTGGTAGTTTCGCTTTGGGATAAATTGACCTGCTAATCCTGGTTTGGGCCTTGTCTGTAGCTCATGCGTCGGGTCCATCTGGAGGAAGAGTATTTAAGGCTACCTGGCTTCCTAGCCTACCGGAAGCTCCGCCCTGGTAGCGGTGGTTGGCACCGTACGCTGTCCTGAACGGTTGGGCGGTCGTTTTCACGCTCAGGCTCGACTGGCCGTCTCACCATTGTAGAGTGCTGAAATTTTAGCGGATGGCTCTGACCATCTTATCTCCCCTCTAGTTCGATCAGAGGTCCTGTTCTCTTTACCATGGTCGATGCTAATGAGCTGATGACAACGCGACGAGAGAAAAATCATATTTGAAAAGTTTCAGAAACAGCGCGCGCGTTGAGATCGCGCCGTCATCGCTGCCTACAGCCGGAGGCTCTTATGTTACATCGGAGTATGGCTTAGGTTAGATTAACCGGCCAGATCAATCTAGCAGTCATCGCTAACCATCACGTATTTGGAAAACTAGCTTTTGGATCTGGCTCTTGTCATACATAAATGCCGCCGTCGTCGTAGCCAGTCATGGCGACTGGCCAAGTCGTCGCCGCGGACAAGTTTGCCCTTCGCTTTGTTGAGTCCGTTCTTGCATGCAGGTGGTGGGGTTCACATGCCGACACGGGCAGTCGTGCTCGAGTATGGTGGAGTGGTGGTCCACTCACTATTTTGCACACTACGCGGAAAAAAAATACTGCACGTTGCAAATTGCACGCGACATCGCACGTCGGAACGACGGAAGCGAGGCCGACAATGTCGGCCCCATTTTTTTGAGGTGACGACAACTAACGTTGAACAAGATCGTGTTTTGATCGTTTCATATCGTTTAACAGCTGGCGATAGTTAGCTCGCATGGTGAGACAATACATTGTCATATCGGACGGTAGTTCGTCAACCTTAGGATACGCAATTTGATCACTGAACATTTCATACATACTTGAATGTAGTATTTCTCCTTAGAAATATTCTTCGACTCTCACATGAGTAATGTACATATCGAGTATTCAAACATTTTTCTCTTTGTAAACACGGTAAGTCGCGGTTCGTAAGCTCTTACGATCGAACAGCTCAAGATTTTTGTCGCTTGTTTGATCGACTTGATCGGCTGGAATCCACTTTCGTCGATTGACCTCATGTGAAAAATTACGGAGACGACCTCGTCAACCTTGTTTCCGTTCTTTCGGCATGCGATGCATTGTGCGATACATGTTCGTCAAATGGAAGCTTATATGGCTCGCAGGGTTCTGTTTTAGCCTTGACCGATGCAAGGTTTTCCCTCATTTCCATCTTTGTATTGCACCACATATGGAACGAAAGAAGCGAGGGCGACGAGCTCGCACCCATCTTTTTTGTCTCGGGAGCTCTACAAAAATCAGGAGATAGAACTCCAATATATCCATCGGAGGATGTGAAAAACTCTATACCGTTCGATGCATATGGCCGATTAAGATCGCTTCGTCTATATTTTTTTTCAAGACAACAGTCCCTCAATACTGAGGAGTATTATGAGCTTATCTATTGTTGTCGAACAGCCCATGGTGGGTTTCTATGGGCATGGTGAAACGATTTGCAAACGAAGGAAATAACTTTTCATTATGGAAGATTATAGGACCTCAATATCCAATTCACACGTGACAGGGATGATGTGGGGCCCGTTCTGCAAGATTGGGGATGTCTAGGAGCACGCGCCTTGGAAATCCGCTCGTCACGTTGACTGACGAGTGGATGTCCGAAGTGGGTATCAGAGTCAGCTCGTAAATAGTGGGTAAAGCGTGCTTCTTTTTTGAACTTTCGATATAGTGCGCACCGATTAAAAAGTTTGGAAAGAATGCAAGGCATCTGCCGAAAAGTGGGCATACTAGTCTTCTTCTCCCACGACTGGATGATACGGAAATAAATCTTTCAACCGTGGGTAACCTACGCAGAACGTTTTCAAATGGTGGGTAAAAAAGAACCCCCCCCCAAATGATATTGGACCGGAGGCATATATTTCTTCCCAAAAGTGGGCACGAAACGTACGACCTAGCACAATAATTCACCCAATTTTCAGGGAAGAGTGGGTAAAGTATGTATTTCATATCAAAACTGAGTTTAGTGTCAATCTTGTGTGAAATAGTCGAGAAGAAAAATTTGAAAGGCCCAAAAACTAGGTGGAATCAGGCCGATAATTAATGTATCCCCATTGTACAAAGCAATGATCACTGAAAGCTCTCATATTGCCTCTAAACTCGGCTATGATGCAATTTTTGCATTCACGCAACGCCACATGCATGCTTGGTCGAAGTGATGACGTCAAAATGTTAGTTTGAGAATGAAAGAGCCGTAGGGGTTGTTTTATTTTGTTTTAGGGCGGGTTATACGGTATTTTTCTTTCATTTTTAAAATTTGGGCATTCTTGAATCAATTAATGTCTGATTTTGAGATGAATTGATTATTCCATGATGAGACACAAATTTTATTCCTTCTGAGTTTTTTTTTTAAAGTTTAGGGGCATTCGTTTTAGAAGTCTAGTATTATGGGTGCGCATAAATTCTTGTTTCATACTGTGCTCCGTCCTGAAACATTATGTCATACACGGGGTATTTAAGGCATTTTGCTTTTAGGAAACGGCGAAACGGTTGATATATCCGTGCAAGCGTCAACAAAATCCTAGGATATCCGTAACTAAGATATGAACCACGCCACATCCAAAAAGTTAAGAAAAACAAACGCCATATCCAGTTTTATGGCATGCCCGATCGGCGACTGAAGTCGCCGATCGAGCGAAGCGAGGGGGATGATGTGTCACCCCCGTCGCTTCGCTTCCCCCCATCCCTCGCGAGAATCGCGATCGAGCGATTTGCCTTTTTTGGGTTACATAGTAACCCTATTACAATCGCTTCGCGTGCCAAAAGATGCTAAAGAAAATCGTGATTGGTGGATCGGTCATTTTCCTCACATATCCACCAATCAGGGTGCGAGAAATTGTCGGACTGTATGCCCCCCAACGTCCGCGGACTCAAAGCTGAGGTCGGCCTACAAGACAAAAATCACGGACATCGACCTAGATGTCCGGACAGACCCCAAATAGTACGGAATGACCAGTCCGACACCAAGACGAAAGGGTAAGGACTGTACGTTGGGTTGGGTCCAACCTCTCGAGTCCCCTGGCGAGCAGAATTTATTGTTGTTTTTTCCCCTCTATGTAGCTCCTCCTTGGCCTCCCCCTGTCCTGTTTCACGGAACTAGTCGTGATGGCGAACTCTTTAGACTCGTGAACCCGACTTCAAACAAGGTCAACATGCAAATGAAAGAAAAGAATTTCAGCCAACGTCATAGAAGAAGGTAAATAAATTTAATTATGCCTATAATTAAGTCATCTTTTTTTATAACAAAATGAAACATCCAAAATTCATCCAAATTTGTCGAAGATCATTTTTTTTGTGAAGTTCATATTAGACGTGTGAAACTAGCATGTAACGGCCGTGTCTCCAGCTCCTGCTCTGAAGTCGTCGTCGGAGTTCGCAGACTGGCGTTCTCAGTCCGCGTCAGGGGTTTTCCCCCTTCGCGAGACTGAGGGGCAATCGTCATCAACGACCCAGAGCAGGGAGACTCGAATATTTCGAGTCTCCGGAGGCCCATTTCCGTTTTTTAACCAAACCCTTGGTTTTGGGACCCAAACCGGGGGTTTTTACCTCGAACTCGTGTGTTCGCACGAGTTATTCCGTTTGTTTTACGTTGAAGTTCGTCATAAACGAACTTCGAGTTTCGTTTTGTCGTTCTGGGGCGAAATCGTCGCGTGCGAGGCACGCTGGCGATTTCGCGCCAGTAGATTTTGCCTCACCCTCGCTCCCCCTATCCCTCGTCCTCTCTTGCTCGTTTGCAAGGAGGGCGAGGGGGGGCGAGGGCACGAGGCCACGAGGCCTCGCCCTCGAGGCCCTCGTGGCCTCTTGGCCGCCGATCGAGCCTTCAGCTCGATCGGCGGCCGATGGCTCGCCGGCGGGTGGCCGGCCAGCCACTTGACCGGCCGCCGGCCACCCAGCCGGTCGGCCGCCGGCCGGCCGGTAGCCAGCGGGTGGCTGGCCACCGGCCAGCCCTCGCGATAGCGAGGGGTGGCTTGCAGCCA